>VXBJ01005260.1:436772-468250 GCA_013400055.1 Nycticryphes semicollaris
AAGTTTCATAAATAAAGCTTGTCATCATTTATTTTTAAATAGTGTGTTTTATTTATGCAAGACTGCTTCATTAAGATTCAAAAAAAAAGTGGGTTAACAGAGCTGCAAGCACGCATTGGCATTCAAAAGGCTGTAATTTCTTCTTAGTCTTCCTTCCAGTTAAATAATATTGGAAAAAAACCCAAAATACAGATCCACAGATCTCTAAAAGCTAGATCCTGCTTGCTTCAGTCTCCAGAGGATACTACCTAATGGAATTCCTAGGATTATTTAACCAAGAGCAGTGGGTATTAATCAGCTATAGGGTATATAAACAAGACATGCCAGTGCCTCAGTTTTTAGTCACATTACTGACAACAACAGTACATTTATTGCATCGATAGATGCTGCAGCAGACATCATAATTCTTTGTTTAAAGCATTTCATCAGAGTCTTATTATAAAATACAGCAACCCTCAGTCATAAATTATAAAAGGCAAAAAAAATAATTAAAACTTTCCCAAGAAATTTCAACCAAATGGTATCATAAGTACAATTTTGCATCCTAAATTAATAATCTGTCATGCTTTATTCATCCTTTGCAAAATCAATTTCAATTTTGCAAAAGAAGCAAACAGTCTTGCAGTGCAAATTTCAGTTCAGAAAAGGACTTTCAAGTCACTAAGACAAGGTTTATCTTACTGATTTTTTAAATTCTAACAGTAAATACAAATACTTATTTCCATGCCTGTATTATACTTCCTTTCAGCAAAGAGTGTGTGTGCTTGCATGCAAGCATAAAATCCGATCAGATGAAATCTGATTTGACTTCAAGAAAATACTTTGAGGTACCAAGTTTAGGTTCTTACATGTTGAACAGATAAAAAAATAAAATCCTTTCCCCTTGCAGTACTTCATAAAACCTAAATACTAGATTACTAACACCAGTTTACTGATGAACAGAGTAAACACATTAACCAAGAGTAATCATATTAATCAACTGTTATAATAAAGGGATTGTTTGTTAATGGGGAAATCCTGTATTGCACTTACTACCACAAGAATTTTGAAAATAAATCTTTAATTATTCCCTCAATCTATTTGAAATATAAGACAATAAAGGTATTACAGAAGGAAAACAATACCCTAAAACCACTCCCTTCCAATATACCTTTTTCCATTTCAATCAATAAGCTTATAAGTAATTCCTAAATTTCGTGAGAATGGATATCAGAGATTTTCTTTAATTGGTCCACAATTAACTCCTACTCAGAGATTATTATTGAAGTTGAGGTCTACAAAGCTCACTGCATCTAAGGAAAATAAACTTTTTTCCCCCTTGCATCTTCTACCACTCCATTCCTATGTTCTGTCCCTGAATCTTCTTAAAACCAACTTAGTAAAAAATATTGTTTCATTTCAAACTGTTGAGTTAAAGCTTGAAATAGCATTTCCTAAGTTGAGGGAAGTGTAACTGCCTGGGCCAAGAACTGTTGATGGAGCATGTGGAAGTAACACAGTGATCACAAAGAAGGGAAATCAATGCAAAGGACACACAGGTCCTGAAGTATCTCAGGAAATGTCAGCCTTGATGTGTAACCCACAGCCTAGAGAAGAGCATACAAAGTAAAAGGAGGATTAAAAGGGATTTACTTGAAGAACTTGTTGCGGAGAACCCTACCGAAAAATATGATCATCAGGTAACTCCCAAAACAAGTGTTTGAAATTCGTTTAAAAACAGGTATTACTTCACTTAAAATCCAAAGACAGCAAGAATTTTTACACATTCATACACAAGATGACTGAGAACTCATTGTCAGCACACCTCACTGAGACCTCACAGTGAAAAGGAGTGGACCAGCAGGATTAATATAGATGAAACCACAAAAGTGATTTTATGAACTTCCTGTCACCAGCAAAAATTCAGTACGGCAACTGGTAGTCACTTAAGAATTAAGATGTGCTCAAGTGCTTTAGGAGTCAACAAAGCATAAACTGAGTACATTCTAGTTAGATTTAGGATGCATCTACTTCTGAAGACAGACTTAATCAGAAATAGTTTCATTGTTTACTCATGGATAAAAAGTGACCTTCTTAGTCACTTTTTCTTTTGCTGAAGGCAGCTGATTTTCCATCACAGAAACTTCATTATTTAGCTAATAAGAAAATACTTAATACAAATTGCCACTCTCAATAAAAGAAACCTCATGCTACTAGACCATCCATCACCTTAAAGTCTTTAAAACATTGTAGCTATTTATATAAAGAATCTGACATGAGGAAAAACAGGTGACGTCTTTGAATAATGGTTTATTGGCTCATACGTTCAAGAAGTTTTTCATTCAGTAATGACATTTTAGCTGTCTCTTCAGCAGTTACAGCTACTACTTTCCTTGGCCACTAAGAAATGTTAAAATAATAAAGCTTTGACAATTATTTTTTTGAAGAGTCTAGACAGAACTACTGTCAATGTCTGAGTGAATGGTGGGCTCTTCAGCATTTCATTTAACCTTAGACAAAAATCAATTGCTCTTTAAACAGTTTCTCAGCCTTCTCTCTTCTACAGATAGAAAATTATCATCTGAACTCCCTGAACACACTTTGTGCAGTAATCAGTATACTGCCATACGCCGATTTGTGTGGTATTTATCTCTAAAAATAATTGGTTTTGAAAAATACCCAAGTTTTCTAAAGACTCTTAGCCTGCAGCAATACATTGCTAGCCTCTTGGCTTTAAACAGAGGTTCAGCTGAATGTAGAAGGAAAAATATCTTAAGTTTCCAAACTATTATTGCTGTTCTACTCCTTTTGGGGCTGGGGGAATGTGGATGACACAAGGGGTGGGGGACAGGTTAAGAAAATTAGTATTTGAACACTATATAGTTTGGCTAAAAAAAATAATTATTTACTTTGTCTCATTTTTTTTTCCAGTCATCTACTACATCTGAGATGCTGCCCTCAGGAAACAATAACTTCACATCCCCTGTATCATACAGAATAGACAGTGATCTCTGGAGTTCATAAACCAATGTTTTCTTTACAAGTGGGACTGTGAACAACTATCAACACCTAAAAAGCTAAACTTGGCATCATTTGCTACAGAGTTTTACTTGCAAGCTGTTAGATTTAATTTGTACAGTCCTTTTCACTACAAAGTACATTTGAGATTAGTTCTGAGAGGTTTAATTTTCTAACAAGACACAGATGTCATATCAGCTCTTCTGATAAAGCAACTTCATAATTGCTTAATAGCTATTCCCTCCTCCCCTTTTATATACTCTACCAACTTCCTTGGGTATTTGCAGTCACTTTAAATTTCATTTTACCATAGAAATGTAATTGCTTGAGATCTCACTACCAAAACTCCGGGTATTTTTCTTTTACATTATCCTAGTGTGTATATTTGAAGACGTTTGTGCAGATCTAGGATCTTCTCAAGAGAAAATACTTGTATTTTTACTTGCCAAAATCATTTGGCTGGAATAGAGTTAATTTTCTTCATAGCAGCTAGTACAGCTACGTTTTGTATTTGTGCTGAAAACAGGGTTGATAATACAGGGATGTTTTCAGTATTGCTGCGTAGTACTTACATAGAGACAAGGTCTTTTCTGCACCTCATACTGCCCTGCCAGCGAGTAGACTGGGAGCACACATGAAGCTGGGAGAAGACACAGCCTGAACAGCTGACCTCAACTAACCATATGTCCATACCACATGACATCATGCTCAACATATAAAGCTGGGAGAAGAGGGAAGAGGCGGGAGGACACTGGTATTTATAGCATTTTGTCTTCCCAGGTAACCATTACACATGATGGAGCCCTGCTTTCCTGGAAATGGCTGAACACCTCCCTGCCCATGCAAAGCAGTGAATGAATTCCTTGTTTTGCTTTGCTTGTGTGTGCAGCTTTTGCTTTACTTATTAAACTGTCTTTATTGCAGCACACAAGTTTTCTTACTTTTTCTTTTCTGACTCTCTCCCTCACCCCACTGGGGGAGAGTGAACAAGTGGCTGTGTGGTACTTAGTTGCTGGCTAGGGTTAAACCATGACAGTACTATACAAAAGAAATGTCTCATTTACAATTTAGAACATTTGCAGTACACAAAAAGTTTGCAGTTGGTCTATGAGAAAATAAACCCCACAAGATGAGAATAAGATATTCTGAAGACTACACTAACAAGCGTGGAAATACATAAATTTGTATGTACAATTGTTTCCAGTACTCATAATTAATATTTTGCCTTATTTTCTTGTCTTGGATCAAATGCAATCTTAAGCCTTACTCCTCCTGGTTTAAGCACACACATACAGACATAATAGTGGTTACAGATATTTTTTATCCCAAGTTCTGACCCAATGTTCACATTTGATGCTAAAGAAAGCTTTTCTACTTCACCTTCTAGCTTGGTTCTCTTCCCAGAATTACTTATCCTTACTAGTTTACTTACTGAGGTCCAAGTGACTCCAGATGTCATCAAAATCTGGTGGCAGCAGCAAGGAGAAAAGTTACAGTAGGTGATCCTTGTCTTCCAAGAAATTAAAAAACATGCAAACTACTCTTCAGGCTGCTACCTACTCAAGACAGTTGCAGCCAAACTCTTTTTTAGTGATCCCTCAAAATCAATTATCTGCAAAAATTCTCTCATTAATGATAACATCTGCAGGGAATATAACATCTTAAATGTAGCTAAAATCCTCCCCCAGAACTGAAATTTTTCATCTAACTTTCCTGATTAATTTTTCAAATAATTTAATAGCAAAAGAAAAGTTTCCTCATGCATAAAAAAAAAAAATCCAACCAAAAACAGAAGCTTCCTCTTTAAACCCTTTCTTTCGTACACTGCTTTTTTTGCCTCTTGTCAGAGGTTGGAGGGATGATAAGGAATATCAAGAATACCAAGAGAAATACCAATCCCTTCACATAACTGATTTGATAGTTAAATGAAATGGAAAAATTAATTACTTTTTTTTTTTTCTTTTTCAGGTTGTTAGGAATACATGGAGAACTTAAATTTAACCACAAATACATGAGCTATTTCAGGGACTTGAAGCTCACTCAATTTCTTGTCTTTTGAATGAGCTGATATATCATACTATATAGCATCAAGTAATAGAACTGGATTGTCAGCAAAGAGAAATTAAACTTCTTAAAGACTTCTTTTTCTAGTGAATAAAAAACCTGCTTAAAATTTGAATAAACCATTCCACTTTATTTAAATAATAAGTGTAAAATTAATCGCTGTTTTTAGCTAGCATTTTGTCAAAAGACAACAGAAACAGATCCAGTTCCTGAGCCTCTATTAGTCAATTGAAGCTCAGACAGGTCCTCAACAGAGGTGTTGTCTGGCCTCACCAGACAGAGCACTAGCTGCAGCTATTTCACCTTCACTGCAGAACCTACTTTGCAGCACTACACATTAGATGTAACAATAGTAGTTATGCTACTGTAATTAATCTGAGGCAAATAGATTTCTGATCGTAGCTGTAAGTTTACTTTTCCTTTATGCTGCATTTTCTTGTTGAAGATCTTTACTGAGTATGATGCAATTTACTTAGGGACTAAACTGGACAGAAACCCAATAGGTCATGGCTTTCAGATAAGTAAGCCTCTGCACATGGTGGGCAGACTTTTAAAAGCAAATATCTGATCTACATGGAGTAGAGTGCAATTCTTTTTTCTGATTCACTATTGTCAACCACTAGGTGGTAATGTTCACTCTGCGGACCCTTCCAAAAGGCAGCATAAGCCTTAGCTGACATTTAAATAAATTCTTTCCTTGCTTACACTGGGTACAATCATGTAGTAAACCAGAACTGAATTTAACTTGTTTCAGATCAACAATTCTATTTATTTTTAACTGTGCTCAGTTTTATGCTTAGCACAGAGAAGCATGTCATAGCACCCCACACGTATTTGCTGCTGTTTGTTCCTTGGATGTGTAAACTATTCCAAAGCAACTCATCCTACCCAGAAATCAATTTTCCACAGTGGAAGTTTAACAGGGCAGATGCATGCTGTATTAGTACCACCAAAGCTGATATAATAGTGTTTTCCTTTATTTCTATGATGTTGGAACTAAGAGATAATCTAAGAATGAATGCAGCTTTTATACTCCCAGTAAATTCAGGGTTTATGATTCGCTCATAAAACATTACATTTAAGTTACAATGAAAAGCATTCAGAAGAGTTCATACCAATTATGCACTGAATTTAATGAAGAGAGAATATCCCTCTATGCATCTAAATTCTTCTGTCCACCAAAGAATTTATAAGTATGACAGAAAGGAGAGAAAGAAAAATCTATTTCAGCACAAAACTCGCATGCTTCAAGAACTGCACAGAATGAAAATGAACATGGAAATATTCTGAGCACAAGGTTGAGAAATTAAAGCTCAGTTTCTACTCCCAGCTATTTAATCACAGTATATTCCTAATATTACCATTTCCCTTGTTCTTGCACCTGTTTCATGAAGTAGGAGAAAGGAGGTAATTGCCACAGTTGTTTGCAATATTCACTTTTGGGTTTTTATTTTTTTATTTTAGGGGAGCTCAGGAACATAGAACAAGATAAGAAAACTATGTTTCCAGTTCTGTGGGGAAGAAATTTAAATGCCGATACTTGTTACATACATTAAGAGAGAAAAGAGAAAGTTAAAGGATACAATTATTTTAGAGACCTCCCGAAAAGAAAAGCCCAGCTGCCCTGGGGTTAGACGTACGTCTGACTGAGAGCAGAGATGTGAAGCTGCATCTCATCACATTGCAGAATGTTCTTCCTACAAAGCGAGCAAGACAGTCTCCCTTGCTCTCTGTGTTCAAACAACTGAATACTTAAATGGTCCAAAAGAAAAAGCTTCAAACATCACGGGTGGAAAACAGGCAGAACCTAGGCCAGCCACACTTGCTCAGGAGATGAAAGCTTCAAATTACTACTGTGAAACTAAGTAACAAAAGAAACAGTTTTGTGTTCAGTCTGGTATCTTCCTGGCAACTAGTTATACCCTTAAGCAAACATTTACTACATCAGGCACAGATGTTGCCTGTATTGGGGTCTGGCATGTGGGAGAGCCCTGTGTAAAAATGCTTGCCACATGGAAAAGCAAACCACTATACTGGCCACAATAACTCCCTGTTGTAGAACAAAACCAATCCCTAACCATAGTCAAGAAGGCAGGAGGAAAGCAGCTGCTTGAACTGCAAACTTCACTCTTAGTTGCAAGCCTCTTGGGTAGATCTGCACATATTACTGCTATTAACTTGGAAAAATGGGGGAGCATTTAGAAAACCATAACAAAAGGAGAACACATCTTACCTAGATAACTCATCAGGTAAGACAGCAACTGACAGCAGGGAAAAATTGCAACACAGCATAATTTTTGTGTTTTATTTCGCCACCAAAGCAATCTTTTATAAGAGTATATAACAAGTTATTTTGAATTGCAGATAAACAGAACTTCGGGTCTTGGATCATTTCCTCTTTGGATAAACCAAAGGTAAAACTAGGGAATGGTATAAAGCAAGGAAAGAAAATGGACCTGTACCTATTCACACCAGGTCATAATTTGGCCTACATGGTTTTGAGTTTCGTTTTTTTTTTTTTTTTTCTTTCTTACATTTTCTCTATGTCTCATTTCATGAGAACACAACAGCCAACTCAAATTAATTACATTTGTTAGATTTGTGCATTCTGCCACTATACCCAAGGTAACTCTTGAAGGGTTCCTAGCTCCCTAGGAGTCTTGTGAGTTGTTTCTGACTGTACTTCTTACTGAACCCCTGGGAACCTCATGCTAATATTTTTATGCAAAATTGGATAAGATCTTATGACAAGGAAAAAACTTCTTTTCTTCCATACATCTTCATTGCATTCTCCTTCTACCATGGAGAATAGTAGAAAGGTCTGGGCAATTTCCAGTGAAATGGACTGCAAGCTGAGCCATGACCTGAAACTATACTTCACTATCATCAAACAGGAAATATTTATATAATTATTTTATATAATTACTCATATGATACATTCTCGTGTATTTGTAGATTGTGTTGCAGATACTCCAGGAGTCCCTTCATAAAAGCAGCCTCCTAGCTAACAATATTAGATCTGGATGTGCTTGAAAAATTCTCAGGTACCTTAAGCTAGTACAGCTGTGGCTGTATCTTCACAGTGTGTCTGAACTCAGTGTGAAAGCTTTCATTGCTCAAGAATGCTTAGGAAAGAGATAAAGAAGGATTTTCCTTCCCTATATTTATGTACCTAAAATATAAAGATTGAGTATTAACAAGGCACTTTAGACTCTTTTACAGTCAGTGGAGAGATACGGGTGTTTTCAAGACATGTTTCACCTTAGCTGTTTCTGCCATTTATTTTAGGAAGTGAGCTGCTTGCTATAGGTACCCATCTCCCTCCTCCAGGAATAATGAGAGCCTACACTGTAAAGGTCCACATATGGTCAGAGGAATGTTATGACAAATAATTACACTTAAGGTTTAGCTATAGCATTATACCAACTAGATGGAAAATATGGGTGAAAACAAGAAGTGCTCTTTTTCACATAATAATAATAATAATAATAATCACAAAATCATAGAAATTGGAGCTGGAAAAGACACGTCATCACAGAATATCAGGGATTGGAAGGGACCAGTCCGCCTGCCAGAGCAGGAACACCTAGATCAGGTCACACAGGAATGTGTCCAGATGGGTTTTGAATGTCTCCAGAGAAGGAGACTCCACAACCTCTCTGGGCAACATGTTCCAGTGTTCTGTCACTCTCACTGTGAAGAAGTTTTTCCTTATATCGAAGTGAAACCTCTTATGTTCCAGCTTGCACCCATTGCCCCTTGTCCTGTCGTAGCCTGTCACTGAGCCTGGCTCCACCCTCCTGACACTCACCCTTTACATATTTATAAGCATTAAGGAGGTCACCTCTCAGTCTCCTCTTCTCCAAGCTAAAGAGACCCAGCTCCCTCAGTCTTTCCTTGTATGGGAGATGCTCCACTCCCTTTATCATCTTTGTAGCCCTATCCTGGACTCTCTCCAGCAGTTCCCCATCCTTCTTCAACTGAGGGACCCAGAACTGGACACAATATTCCAGATGGGGTCTCACCAGGGCAGAGTAGAGAGGGAGGAGAACCTCTCTCCACCTACTACCACCCCTTTTCTAATGCACCCCAGGATGCCATTGGCCTTCCTGGCCACAAGGGCACAGTGCTGGCTCATGGTCATCCTGCTGTCTACCAGGACCCCCAGGACCCTTTCCCCTACACTGCTCTCCAACAGGTCAGTTCCCAACCTATACTGGTACCTGGAGTTGTTCTTGCCCAGGTGCAAGACTCTACACTTGCCCTCGTTATATTTCATTAAATTTCTCCACGCTCAACTCTCCAGCCTGTCTACATCATGCTGGATGGGAGCACGGCCTTCAGGCATGGCAGCCGCTCCTCTCCAGTTTTGTGTCATCAGCAAACTTGCTGATAGTGCATTCTATTCCCTCATCCAAGTCGTTGATGAATATATTGAATAGTACTGGTCCCAGTACAGATCCCTGAGGGACTCCACTAGATACACGCCTCCAATTAGACTCTGTCCCATTGACCACGACTAGGATTGCATCAACTTTCCACATACTAACATATTTTTGTTAGTATGTTTGTTTGTTTGATTAAAGTTTTTCACTTGAGTTTGTCTGAGGGCATTAAATGTGTTATGGACAATGCATTGCCTCCAATAAAGCTAAGAGGTGACACGAAATTAAAATTCAAAGTCAGTGTTGTCATGGAATGTGCGCAGAATTAGCTGAATAAACACTGACAAATTATAAGACAAAAAAATAAAAGTGAATAAAATATCACTTGTCACTGTCAGCCCTACTGTACTTGAAGCTGTTTTTAGAATGGACCTGATTGAAACACGAGGCTAATCGAATGACCTAGATGGTTACATAGGTAATAATTTTTAACCATAGTTAACCAATCAATTAAGAAGGAAGTTTGCTGCAATGCACCTCTAAGAGGACTGTAGAAAAGCTGCTTTAAAAATATCATTGAGACCATCAAAACAGTAACACTAAGACATTTCAAGTTGTAACATGTTCAGCTCTTCATGCCACCGTGTGTAGAGAGGGGCAACCCCTTCTTCTACAATTACAAAACATTAAAAAGTTAGCTTTTTTTTCCTCTGAAAATCCAAAACTTTTCATTCAGAGTTATTATCCCCTCCTAAGGCTCTATCCCTGCTTCGCATGTTATCTAAGTTCAAATACACCCAGTCATTTCCTGCCTTCCTCTTTTCATTATAACCCATGTTACCTGTCACTTTAAGTCTGCCCCTTTCTCCAGCCTAAAAAGAGTTTCAGTATTTCTGCCCCTATGATCTTTGAAGCTTCTGTCAAGCTGCCTACTCACAGGTGCATATCGCTGTCTAGTGTTTTGTCACGAGGGGAAATCTGTTCAAACAGTTTTGTAGATTTTATAATTTGTATGCTTCTACAAATACAATAAATCAAACAGAAAATCAAATGAAGTATATCAGAGTGTTCAAATGCTGGTTAATGACCCCGAAGCAGAAAGACCAGTGTTGAAGATGTGCGCTGTTCAATGTGGGGTTGCAATCTAATCTGCATTTAAGAAGGAACAAACACAATATTGTTGTTAATACACTTTTCCACATGCTCAGCTTCATTCTTTACAGACAGCGTAAAATTTGCTCTTTAGATAATAACTACCAGGACACAAATACATTGAAGGAAAAAAGATGCAGTATCAGTCTGAGAAGGTATTTCTGTTTACAAGGACCACAGTGTCTGTCTCAGTTTTCATCAAACAGCTGATGAAGTGATATTTTTAAACCTTGGCTTCAAATACCAAATTATGTTTATAGCCATTCTATTTTTTCTTGTTTACAGCAATAGTCTGACATAAGCAGAGGCTAATGGCATAGGTTATTTATACAGTGATCTCACAGACCTTGGATGTTAAAGCAAGTTCCATTAGTTCAGTCAAATCCCAAGACAGTAATGCTGCATAATGCCATGTCATGGTGTCACGGGGTGTAAAGTCACAGAAACTGTCTTTATGGAAGTGCTCACTCCAACCACACTTCTAAGTCAATGCTAGGATTTCCTTCCCGGATATAAAGGCCTTTGTGTTTTCCCCCATGGGTATTTGGTTGCCTGTGGGGGCTCAGGGCCCACTTAGAGCACGCAGCCCATTCCACCAGAGGTGTGGGGACAGGGTCCCCGAGAGCACTATGCAAACCCTGCTGCTCGGAGCTGGCTGAGGCTCCCATGTTTGGTCCCTGCCTGAGCTGCAGCCCAACAGCAGCCCAGCCATGGCCACCATTGTTGTGGGTCCCCTCACAGGCCCACATCCCAGAACAGCCCCAGAGAGGTGCCTGATTCCAGGCACTGCCCCTCAGCCTCCCAGCCCAATCTGCTTCCCTGGCTATGACAGTGGGACAAGGTCTGTCCTGCTGCCCTTGCCATGGGGACAGTCTGCTGTTCCTGGCCCACCACAACACCAGACACACAACAGTCCTAGATCAGTTTTGTTCTGTTTTTAAATTTATATACTCAACAAAATTAAAACCAGTCACTCTTATTTGTAGCAAGCTCTGATAAGCAAATACTTACTAGCCAAAATCACCGCAATTCAATCAAATTATTTTAAAAATCAGTTCTCAGTATTGCAAATTAGATTAGTAACTGACTAGAGTGAATGCAGTCAGTTTTGAATTAGGAAACAGACTAATACAAGAGGAAGAAAACTTCTCAGACACTTTTCTGAAAACTACTCAAAAGGTTTGGGTTTTTGGGAGGGCAGGATATTTGCATTTCTAAAAGCTATTTCACAGAACTAATGTGTTTTGATAATCACAGAATATGAGAGTGACTGAAGAACAGCCAGTGACCCAATACCCCCGGCAGGAACTAGGCACCAGAACTGGAGATCCTGGTCTGGGAAAAAGAAAGGAATGCAACAAGGCATGGCTTCTCAAGGAAAGTTTTGATGAGTGATCTTTTAGAGAGCGGAAATCTGGCCAGCAGTAGTATACCTGCTGCTGCCATGTGCTGCTTCTCTAACACTTCTGATCACTCAAGCTGATTTTTCTCATGCTGCTGCCACAGAAGAGTCTGTGTGAGCACCTGGCACAGAACAAAGCCCCCTGCTCATAAAAGCTGCTGCATCTATAATCCTACTGCGCTGTAAATTATTTTGACCTCCAAACAGAACATGTCATGGATTAGCAGATGTCTTGTAAACCATTTCCTTTCCTCTTCCATCCTGCTTAGGTCTAGACACATACATCAAGTCTGCAGATTAAGCATTGCAGAAATGCTGCTGAATGCCACAACATGCTTCAGAAAGAAAGGCAACCGTTATTTACCTGCCATGTTGCCAGCCCCCTGCTGTATTTATATCAGGTCTCTCGCTGCATCATCATATCACAAAAGGAAGGGAAGACTTTTCCAAGGGAGAGCAAATTTCAAATACACTTTTCCACTGTGCAGTGCAGTAGATTTTACTGGTGGTTTTAATCTACAAATTTTATTCCACTGTAAAGTGTTTAAAACACATTTGTTAGTATGTGCTTGTTAATATTCTTTATTTTCCCTTCTCTGCTTCTCCCAAGAGATAACTGAATACCAGGTAAATGGCAGCAGTATCATTTATGTCTTTCAGCAGCATATATGAAGACCAATCCTACCCTATGCTATAAACAATGAAAATTAGAAGGTCATCTATTCCACATTTTAATAATGCACAGAGACTTTTTGTCTTCACAGGAATCTGATGTTCTGAAATGGATTTTAAGTGTAAGGTCTGAATTCGTTAAACCTAAGACATTGAATTCAAAGGAAAAGAAAAAGTAATTTATTTAAGTATAATCCAGTCTTCCTGCTTGCTTGCTATTACTATACCGAAAGAGGAATAGGGTTTCTTTGCTCCTGGTCTGCTCAGATTTCTTGAGTAAAATAATGTTATAAACCCTATTAGGCTGACAACTACACTAAAATGATGCTAAGGATACTAATTCTAATTATGCAAGCTGAATTAATTGGCCTGGCAGCTACCTTTACAGAAACAATCCACAACCAGCTACAAATACACCTGTGACCCTACTGTCTCAGGCAGTCAGTCCTTCACCAAGTACAACTGACCTATAAAAGCAAATAGAAAAAAGTTCATTGCTATTTTTGGAGTAAACTCAATGATCACACACACACACTACTTGAAAGGAACTTTTCTTAATAAATTCATACAAAGCAGTCTTACACTATGAAAAGTCAGTTAGAAGGGTTTGCTGCATTTTTATTTTATTAAAAGGAGGAAATAAAAGAAATGCTGTACTTATCAACCGTCCCCATCAGTTTCAAGGGAAGCAGATCTAGTTGTAATGTCAAACACTAACAAATTAGTTTTGCATTCTGGGGAATGTTTGAAGTACACGAGTACGCCAAGAGCTGACTCAATCCATGTTTCAAAGCATTGCACTCTCCCATCTGTAATCTTCTCCTCAATTTTCCATTGCACGGCCTGTTTTGGCATAGACCTGTGATCACAAATTACATCCCAAAATAACCAACATTTGCACCACAGGCAACAACCTAACTCACTCTGAAGCTTCACCTCTTTCTTTTTTCCTCCATAGAAGTAAATGTGTGTGTGTATATATATATATATATATATATATATATACACACACATATTAAAAAAAAAGTAACTTGTTGGATGTTCTCTCACTCTAAACATAGTGCACATTTTTTCTGTTTATGTTGCCTCTTTCTATTTTGGCCCAGCTTAGAGACCTCTCCATTCCAAAAGGGTAAATCCTCCCTGCAGGAGTTCTGGGTAGAGAGGAGCCTGAACGGTTCTCTGGTTTGATTGTTAAATGGGTTATTTTCTAGGGAAGCACAACAATATTTTGTATATCTTTATGGAATGCACAGTTTTTTAATGAAAGCTCAAGATGCATGGTTACCAAGAATTGAAATATAAGTAGTGCAGGAAATCCCCCCCCCTTTTTTTTTTTTTCATAAACTGGAAACTATTAAATTCCAATTTTCCATGCATTTAGCGTAAGCAACTTGTACTACAGGGGAATCAAATGTGTTCAGCTTTGCACTTCAGTACTAGAAGCTGCAGAATAGATAATGAAGAGAGGCAGAAGGAAAAGTGAAAAATCAAAGTAAATCTGTCTGCAGATATGTATAAAACACTAATTGATTTCAAGAACAGGCAGGAATCTTTGTTATTAATATGGTAAAGTAAGATGGAATATGTCTAATCACAAGCAAAGAGATGCTTTTGAGCCATAGTCCAAGCTGTCTAGTAACAGAATGGTTTGAAACATCAAGGAACAAACAGCTAATACAGATGCCTCAAACATCCTCTTCCCCTAGTAATATTATCCTATATCTTCTTGCTCACTTGCTTGCACTTTTTTTCATATAACTTTCATGGACTCAAATAAAATCTGTTTAAACATGTCACATTCAATCAGAAAACAAGCTCCTAGTCACCAGCAGTATGAAACAGCTCAAATTTTACTTTAAAACACACTTGTGTAATTGATAAAACCATATACTTAAAATAAAATTATTTTAATACCCGAGTAAAATTTACAGGAAAAGGCATACATAGAAATGACACAAATCTTTCCTCCTCCCCTTCTCTTCATACATGTATATTTTTTTACACAGAACTCTTCATGCAGTAATACTATTTTAAGCAGGAAAAAGCTCAATTAGTATCTCAGCAAAATAAAACTAAGGTGCCTTAACAGGAAAAAAACGTGACTCCAAGAGACCAAGCTGTATTAACTACTTCCAAATCAAAGTCCTAACATTCAACAACGTAGTCAGACATTGCATAAGCGATTAAGAATGGGACTCAGGTAATGTAATACAAACGTAATTCACAAGAACTTTAAATGCCAGGCTGTTAAGTATAAATTGGAGAAGGCAGAGAAAACTAAGCTCAGACCTGTTTTAACTTCACTGACTTCTAGTACATCTCTGAGGAATAGGACATATGCGGGCACAGCATTTGAAATGTGACTATATTTCAAGTTGTCTTATATTTTCTTCTCCTTATACCTTCAAGCCTTCTGGTGCTATTATTTAAGAAAATAAGATTACTAACTTATTTGATATTAAAAAACATAAAGAAATGTTCTAACAAAGTTGGAAAGGAAAAAGTTTATAGATTTTAACATAGTCTGTATTCCCCATTTCACCTTATTGTAGGATTTATTTTCTTACAAGAAAGATGTTGAAAACTGAAAAACACAGAGCTTTCAGGTCAGGCAATACTGTATTTTAAGAACATATATATGCCTCAGTCAGTTCCTACCAAAGTGCAAGCACAAATACAAATGAATCTTTATGCAGGTACCTGAATACGGATGTTATAAACTAAATTTAAAAATTCATTGCAGGCTGCTGGTGGATAATTTTTAACTACTGCATTTGTCTTGTGTGGGAGCACAATAGATGTCATGTGGCATTAGGACATTTAGATAACCTCACACCCAAGCCTTTCATCTCCATGATCTGGTTACAATAGCTTACTGCTAGAGACATATGTTTCAAAGTGTTCGTTCATCAAATAAGAGGCAATCTATCAGTGTATTTAAAAGCCCTCTTCATGACATACCTGTAAGCAGTTTCACAGACGGAAATGTCAGTAGAGGGAAGACTCACAATTAGGACAGAACTTTAAAGCAGAACAGGGATTAACAAACATGGGAAGAACATAGGACCACAGAGGTCACACATTAGCAAGATGCCAACAGAAACTACAAAATCAAATGAGGCTATATCTTCTTATTAATGAAAACTTCCATGAATAAGTAGAAGAGATATCCTTCTCTTCTGGAAGGGGAGGGAGGAGGCATCATTTTCCAGAGCTTTCCTGAAATACTATAGCATTTAGCAACAATTAGTGATGCTACTTAAAATGCTTTTCTCAAAAAGTTTGAAGAATTTTTTGAAGGCACTCAAATGAATGCCATGATTAGGCTTACTCTCCAATAAAACACAAGTTACATACATTAATTCATGAAACAATTTGAAGTCCTGTGGTATACACAATTAATGCATTTTATTTTTTCATATTGTGTCACTTTCCACAAACTATGATTACATGCTCAAAAAACAAAGAAAACTTGCATTCTTTCTTCTAGGAAGCAAGCTTCCTCCCTCTTCCACATAAAAAAGTCACTTCCAACATAACTAACTGAAAAGAATTAGAATTACATTTAAAAGAACACAATCATTTGAGCTCTGCCACACTTCACAATACAAAGCCAGAAAAAGGCTGTAACATTAGAGTATGGTGGCTTTAATTAACCCCCAATACAGAAAAATATGTTTCCTTGTATATATGGAGTGTTTTCTTCTTAATTTATAGAAATCATTAAACTACTAAATTATTGAGAGAAAGAATTAAGATGGATATCATGGAAAAATTAGTTTCCAAATATGCCTCTGTACTTCTGCTAAAGAAAAGTAGTACAAATACACCAGGACAACTTAAGTACTTCGTCCAAAAATTCCTGTGTGGAACACATTTGCTTTTAGTAAATTTACACTTCTGTGGTAAGCATCTTTCATTGGTCATCATTAAAGTCTGTTGATTTACTTTGTGTGGTGATCAAATATAAATTCGTTTTAGCCATAGGTCTCACAAATCAAACATACCACCCAACACATATATACAAAGAAGAACTAGTAGAAAGACAAAAATATCCTTAGAAACATATCTTATACTTAACTCAAAGTTTCCATATCAACTAGCTTGGGGAACCTTTGGTTTAATAGTTAATTTGAAATATCTATAAAATCATGTAAAAGTATTAAGATTATTCTTTTGCTTTTATCAAGATAATCACTCAAGAAATTAAATAAATTCAACTATGTAATGATTCTAGACAACAGCTTCACTTTTCTCTTTATAAGGTCTGACTGTATTTAGAGCAATGAACAAGGTCTTGTAACCCAATCCTTTGTACCTGAAATCAGATCTTTCATGAGATGGTTCTGTTTTGTTCTCTTGTGAAGACCAGCTCCTATAACTCCAGTCATAAGCAATATTGTTTTTTCTAACTGAAAAGAAAGGCTGAAAATTCAAGATAGTAGGTGGGGGGTTGATATTTTCAGGGACTGTTATTCAAGAAAGTCATTTACCATTTAAAAGTATTTCCTATCCTCAGCTTCTGAAATTCAGTAGCTTTCCTGATATAAAATACATTGGTCTAAATGTCTTTGAGGAATTTACTAGCAATTGTGTGGGCTGTCTTTTGAGAGAATAAGATGTATGTGCATGAAGTATGCATGTGTATACTATGGGGAAAAGGATAAAGGCTTGAAATTATTCCTGTTTATGAACTTAATCTGAGACATTCAGGTTGATGAGATTACAGCAGAATGTTATTGCTCTCAAATCTCCAAGTTTTCAGTGGACAAAACGGCAGAGATTAATGTGCACAGTGGTATTTTAAGACATCATAAAGATACTGTAAATTAACTGCTGCCAAGAAAGACAGAGTAAGTAACTCCAGAATACTCAGTGCTTCTGCATACATTTATAAATATACACATTCTTCACAAAAAAAGATTATTTACTTTTTGGATTTAAATAATGCTTAGGAAGTGTTTGCATAGTAATTCTTACACCAAGTCAGCAGACAATGTTTCATTTCTATAGGTATCTAGTACTTATTCTGATATCTAACTGTCCAAACCGGTATTTNNGAAGGTGTGGTTGGGATTTCTTTTGAGCCATCCAAAGTTAAGTAGATATGAGTGGAACTATTACTTTCTTTCAGGTGCCTGATGTGACTAGCCATGGATATTTTTGGAGCTACTGCTAAACACTGTAGCTTTTGGTTCATACTGTGTTCTCAAATGGGCTGTTGCTTGCTAGAAATCTTTTATCATTTTCAACATACAAAACCTGTATGCTTAGAACCAATAATGGTATTTTACCAAAAAAAAAAAAAAAAAAAAAAANACAGCAGAATGTTATTGCTCTCAAATCTCCAAGTTTTCAGTGGACAAAACGGCAGAGATTAATGTGCACAGTGGTATTTTAAGACATCATAAAGATACTGTAAATTAACTGCTGCCAAGAAAGACAGAGTAAGTAACTCCAGAATACTCAGTGCTTCTGCATACATTTATAAATATACACATTCTTCACAAAAAAAGATTATTTACTTTTTGGATTTAAATAATGCTTAGGAAGTGTTTGCATAGTAATTCTTACACCAAGTCAGCAGACAATGTTTCATTTCTATAGGTATCTAGTACTTATTCTGATATCTAACTGTCCAAACCGGTATTTTCTGTAGTGACCAATCAAGGAATATATAAGGTGCAAGAAAATATTGTTAAACTCTTCCTCTTTGGAGGCTGATACAAGGTTTCCAAAGCAATCCACAAAACAAGTCTTGGTTTCCAACATCAGTTTTAGATTAACCGTTGCCTAATTTCTATGGTGTTATATAGAGGCTTTGTGCAGCCTACAGGAAANAGAGCCTTAAAACAGCAGGTGCCAGATCTGCAGCTCAGAGATAAATTAGACATTCCTGCTTGCTTTAGAAACAACGTAGGTTTTAGTTTCTTTTTCTCCCACAAGTTGACATGAATATTTGAAGACTTCTAAAAAAACCCATAAACGTCAACAACAATCAGGTCAAGATCTTGACCATATTACAATGTAAGGGACATAGCAGTTAATAGGCATAAGGAACATACTGAAGAGCCAAGCTTGAGGAAAATAGCTGAAACAAATCCACTTAAAGCTTCCAGGTCCCAGAAGGTATTCAGGTGGCATAGCAAGGGGAGTCAATGGGATCAGACAGACTGCCCAACAGATGACTCTGTTAAACATATAATTCCACACAGCTTGCATTGGCATCAAATAGTTATATATTAATCTATCTTGCAGAACAAAAAAAAATCATACACAAGAGATTGCAGCTCTACCGCCCTGGCCCCTAGAATTGCTTTTCCCTTTGGGCAGACTATATTCCGGGCCAGAAGAATACTCTGAATGGTCATTTTTTATTTAAATAGCAGGCAGGAGATAATTACGCTGCCCAGCAAGCCCTTCTGAGCAACACAGTTTTTAATGTCTTCAAAAACAAGTGCTGTGTAAGAAAATTACCTCCTTCTGGTATGAGAATAATCAAGCTGTTTGAACCATAAGAAAACTCAAGCCTTAACATAATTATCTATAGCGTAACAGGAGTGAAGTAGAAAAAATATTAAAGAGAATACCAAAAAAGTGCAAAGTAGCAAGTGTGCGAAGATATTTTTGGATCATCTTCCCATTTTTGTAATTCAATGGTATTTGTAATAAGAATATCACAAGTTGGCTTTCTAAAGCTTTTTTCAGCTTTCGTGTTTTTCACAGTAGCAGAGTCATGAACACAGCTGTCTACAGATTTTGTTATAAATGAAACATCCACAAACTTGGGGAAAAGAAATAGTGCAACTTTCAAAAAGACAACTGCTTCCACTATAATTTACAGTAATAAAATACTAAAGTGCCATTGTCATAAAGACACTTCAATAAAAATATTCACAGTAGGGTTAACAGTGTGACCCTGATAAAAAAAAAATAAGTTCAGAGATTAATTCATATTAACTAGAAAAAGAAATATATCCCAAACTTCTGTTTGTCTTGCACTAAGTGGCTCATGGAAACTTTTCAGCATTTCTCAGACACTTCCTGCCAAGCAGCATGAATTTCCTCTAGGACTCATACAGATAACTGAATCAATGCAAATCTAGCCTAGTAGTCAGTGAAGGATCTTATTGTTGCCTCAGAGAGAAGCCAAGATAAGCCCTATGTTTCTGCTTTCCTTTGACATGCTGCTATCTAGGTGCAGTCTGTCCAGAAGCAAAAGCACAAAGGAACATACATGCACCACTGAGATGCATGAATATGTTCTGCTGCATTGGCTTGCACTTACCCAGCAACAGCAAGAGCAGAGATGGTTTGTTACAATAGATATTTACCCGAATTTCTGAACAACAGTCCTGACCTGCCCTGCCCCAGCAGAAGACAGAGCAGCTTGACAGGGAAGAGAAATAAATGCAAATAATGCGAAGGAATCAGTGTTGAGAATGTCCCTCATTAAATGCTGTGTTTGCAGGCATTTTTCTTAACTATAAAGGCTATCTATGGTCAATACTGCCTTTAAACATTTATGTCTTTTCGCCTTTATCTGCAGTTTTTATATTCTTGCCGCGTTTATCTTTGCTAGTCCCAAAGAAATGCAAAGGTGGCAAGCATAATTTCAAGTTTCATGAAACTGATCAGTCAACCAGTGCCTGCAGACCTTTTGCAGGTGCCCCCTCTACTGAGAGAAAAAGCTCCCATATGAGTTTATGTTAAAAAACACCAGAGAATCCCAGTGAAAGAAATAATACCTCTCTCAAGCCTGCAACTTGGAGTCTGCAATTACCAATTTCCTAATTTCTGGTGCTCAGACTTGTACTTGATAACAGAGACAGAGAGCTCCAACATAGCATTCTGACACACTATCTGAACACTAACAATTGCTATTTCCCAATGCACACCTCTATTCCCCTTCATTACTGCAACAGTATAGTGACACCGTAAGCCATCCTCCATCCCCTTCTATGAAGGCATTGTCTGCAATTACATTACTAATTCAATAGAAAGCAGGTGGTAGCTTCAGAGTTAATGAGAATGGAACAAAAGTAATGTTTTGTTTTCAGATTAAGAAATCCCTAGAGAAATGACAACTTCATAAAATCACTTACAAAACCAGAGTCTGCTACTCTGAAGCAACAGTCTAAAACCTGAGCACAATTACATTACCTTGTTGACTGTTCCCACACAGCATTGATGCAAACAGCAATTGAATAATCAAAAGCTAAATGCAATGGGAGTCATCTTCATATCTCAAAAGAAAATGAGGATCTAGAAAATAAAGTTCATTTTTAAAAGTTTTAGACGAGGAAATTCTGAACAAACTTTAGTCTTACAGCAGGTATTTGAGCCTCTGAGTTTTTCTCACTAATATTGTGGAGCTTTGTGCTTTTATCAAGGTTATCTTCTCGGTGCTGTCATTTCTTTCTTGCTGACCTTAGAAAGTTCATTGCTGTAGGACTCCTGCATCTGTTTGGTCACATGGAATGGTATTGAACCTTCATCAGAAGTTGTTTCCAAAGACGATATCAAGAGACTGGAAAGCACAGTACCAAAACCAGTTTTAAGAGACAGAAGTTCCACTACATCTTTTCACAGTGGGACCTAACAAGATACTGTACTAAGTACATAACTTTTTTTTATACTTGCATGACCCACGGAACTCTAGAGTTAATAAAAAGCCTCATTTTTTTATATTGAATTCAGAGTAAACATGCCACTATTCTATTAGAACGTGCCCTAAAAACATAATTTTAGTTTCTTAATTTTTTTAAAGAGCAAGCCTTTCTGTCAGTCCAAAAACCCACTACTGGAATGTATACAAAAATCAAACAAAGCAAGAGAAACAAGCCTTAATTTAATAGACAAAGCAAATATTAGAAACAAAAATACACTATATGAAATAAATGTCTCTAACTTCAGTTATTTCAAAATTATTTACTTTCACTGCAGTTTTGGTTCCTTGTGCTTATCTTACAAGATAGAGTGAGGGGAAGAAAAAGAAGAGAGAAAAATTAGCTTCAGTTCTGAGAGGCACTGAGATTGCAATGAAGTGATGCTAATTAATGGCATAATGATCTTATGTTGCATAACATACAGCATTATTACAATGAACTTTTAGCCCAATAAAAACACGTAAAATATGTACAAAAGGAAAAACAGGTAGGCAGAAAGCAGCTGTTCAAACTGCAAAGATGTTATATTAAAGTAAAATCTTACTTCTGTTGACAGTGTTAAGATAGCTTTGACAAATTGCAAGTACTAAAGACCTCAGTTTTATAGCCACTTTGAAAAATGGCTTTTCTGAAAGCATAAGACAGACAAAATACATGCTTCATTCACCCTAAATTGAGCCAGAATAAACTAGGTGTCTGTTGAATTGCCAACAGCATTCTGTGAAGCTTCCCCAAGACCTCAGCAATGTGTTCTTCATGCATATTGGGCCAAACCGGTCTTAGATGAAACAATCCTGGTCTTCCAACATGGATGGACTCTGCCCACATGTTTTGCTCTAAGTCTGAAATCCATACATAAAGAGAAATTTACATTAATACAGTCTCAAAGACTGGGCAACCCAAAGAAATATGGATGAAACATATTTTTGCCTTCAGAGGTAGAAGTAAGCACTTGCTAGCTGCAAGGACAATTCCATCCATTAATCCTACTGCTGCATTTAGACCTGCAACAGAGTGTTTCACTCAATAGATGAACCTTAAGCTAAGGAGTAATACTGGGTGTAAAATCCCATCTTCTGATGTCCAAAAAAAAGTCTCTGAGGATGCACAGCTATTTTCATTTGCTTCAAAACATAGCATAATTATTATTCTCCATTTAAACATAACCAATGCTTTGTTCTCAGTGCAAACAGACCACACATTTAGAACAGCCAGTTCTTGCATGCTGCTGTCAGCTGACATGATCAAACACAGAATTAAATATCCCCTGTATTTGCTGAGTAAAGGGGAATAGGAGTACTTTTATATTTTAGGGCTTCAGAAACTATGAAACAGAGCTGAAATGGCTACAGTGAAAGGCTGTGATAGAGAATAGTTTATGTCAGCAGTCTCCAAGAAGTCCTGTTCCCTTTCCAAAGGTCCACGTATAGTTAGGATTGGCAGAAGGTTCCATCATTTCCCCTAGATTAAATCCAGAAATTGTCTTCCACCCATGGAAGCTTCTCAACCTCCTGGCTGCTTACTGCTCTTCGTCTCACCTCAAAAAACAATTAGCATTGTTAGGACAAATCCTTTATTCACAGCTTTCTGACAGTTCAGAAACATGGCAACATCCACTGCTCCAAGGCTCTCGCTTTGTATCTATCCGCCTACTCAAATTAGCATAAAACAACTAAAATATACAAGACCAGAAAAAGCTGCTATTTCTGACATCTACAATTCCAGAACAAACTAGTACAACTTAATTTGCATTTAGTATTTAAGCAGATCTATGGTCTATATACTGGCCCATACAATTTCTTCACCATTCTTAATTATCAAGGTTGGAAAAGTACCAAGGTATCAAGGCTCCTGAAGACCAGTAATCAAACTGGCAATGGAACACAGGTCTACTTAGTCCCATATCCCAGCACTTGCACTCCTTGACTCTTTTTGTTTCCTTCTTTGCTGTGCAACAGCTCTCCAATGTCACATTATGCTCACAGTGTGTACGTAGTGTCACACGAAGGTTACAGAGTCCTCTCTTTCCTTTTTTTTTGTAGTCAATCTCCTTCTCTCACTGTTCATTTATTCCATGACTCATTTTATCTTCAGATTTAAATAGTTATAGAGAATAGAAGGTCTTTATCTTATGCTTCTTCACAGAGCGCGTTAAGCACACAACAGCATCCAACACCAAAAGACCAACGCTCTCTAATCTTCCAATCTAATCATGCTTAAGCAGCAAAAATACTTCTCATGAAATCTAGCAGCACACTCTCTCTAACACATCTTTACACAGTAAAATGTCACTGAATTCTGAGACAGCACTCTGCGCTTCAGATTTTGAAGATCAAAACTCAAAATAACTTTGCTCCAAAATCTGTGAAAAAAGTCTTTCTGCTCTGCCAGTGAAAATAGGCTCTCAGAGAAGACCCAGCAGGCTTGATTCCATTATGTCAAGCTCTTTAGAAAGAGAGATTTAGGTGTGTTATCTTCTTGTCCCAATAACTTCAGCTATATGGCTGATCTCTAGAGAATAGAGGCAGGGTTACTGTCCATGCAGCTTGGTTCATCACAGAACTCCTCCGTTGTGCCCCTACATGACAGACTGCTCTGTCAGATGGATAAAGCAGGTCAAAACAGAAAAAGAATAGAGGTAACACCTTGACAAAGTTAAGAATCAGCATCTTCACTTTCAGTCTGTCTCTTTTTAAATGAGCTGGTAAGTGAACCTCAGTAGCATTTGATATACGGGCATAAATTATCTTTCCCTTCTAGCAAGGGAACAAGAGCATATCTGGAGAATGCTATTCTTTTTTAAAAATAGGAAACAACTGTAGGCTAATCAAAATGAGCATCTAATGATGAGAAGCAGTCACCTGTGCAACATATACCCTATTGTTTTTTTGGTATCGGGCCTTCTAATTGTTCACACCATTATTCCACTCTCTCAGAATAAGACTCTTGGGTCTGTTGTGAATAAACCACAATTTATGAAGGTGAAGGTCTGTTTTGGCACTCATTTACACTGATATTTTTACACACAACTTCAATAATCAATGAAAGGTCACTTCAAAAAAACCAAAAGCAAACAAAAGAAATTAGAGTATTTGAGTATTAATGGTTTGTCATCAAACAGCAGGAAACAGTCCTGAATGGCATTTGCTACAGCACTTTTGGAGAATTTCAAAGACAGGCTAAAGTCAGTATTAGTCATGGATGAGCAACTATTCTCAGGTTGAATGTACCCCTGCATGAACTGGCTTAAACCCAATTCCCAGCTCAAGTTACAAAATCCTTTCAGTATGTCAATAAGACAGCTCAACTTGAGTTTGAAAAAACCTTTTCCTGTACTTCAGCTTACATTTCAAATATTATAATGCCAGTTCCCAATGGCTAGGATAACGGTTTCAGTAATTTTATCTATAAGGAAGTGATGTCATGTTTCAGACAACTGGTTCTTTATTCCATCACTTTTCATAATACATCCTTTTAGAGTATAGTGCAAAAATATGGTGATAGATTACTGCTGCAATTTGAAAGGAATTGACTGATCGCCATGTAAAGCAGGACACAGGCTCTTGAAAGTAATGCATCTGGAGTCTTACTCTATCTAAAGACCATTAAACATTGCATGAAATTTTATTTTATAACTTGTTCCACAGTAGGAAGGCATTAGACAATACAAGTCAAATTACATCCTTCACTGCTTTAGTTTATGTCCACACTCCTCATTATTCAGAAATACTTAACATACTTTTTTCCCTTTTTATAAAACCACCCTCATGAAGAGAAAAGCTGCCATGCTGTCATAATCTTACGTTCACTTGAACAAATCCTTTCACACACATCATTATTTCAACCACATTTTGAAGAATTTCTCACTCTGTGAACTTGTCCCTTACAAGTTAATCAGTAAAACCAGAACCCAAAGAACATGGTAAAATGAAGTTTATTAAAAATCTCGCAATAACAAGTTTATCCATTAATCACTGCAGGTTAAAAAAGTATACATGATAAGACCTTATGTTTGTCACTTTTGTCACTTGAAACAGACCAAGGAGCAACTAAATTCATTGTTATTTCCTGTCTCTTCAGCAAACAAGGAGCACTGAATTCTGCTGATCCCACAAGACTGTTATTCACACATCATACGTGTGAACTATTAGGACTGTCATTAACACTGCTGCTGGCAGAGACAGCGTAATGTTCTGGGACTGGGGGAGACCTTGCTGAGCTCCGACTACCCCCTTCATATTCAGAAACAGCTCCTTAGGCCCTTAATGACATACATTTAGTATTACAGGAGTCTTCAGAAAATTCAGTTGTCATAATAAAAGTACCAGGGGTGAACAGAAGATTTTACAGTTCAGCAGCACCCTATCCAAAATTGTTCACAAGCATTAACAACCATTCATCTTGTGAAGGAAGTACACAGAATGGACAACTCATTGACATACCAGCTGCTATGAGGAACAAAACAAAAGGAAATGAAGTCCCTTAAAAAGAGAACAAAAAGACCATCTGATGCAAAATAACTGTATCTCACATGCTCAACAAACAAGAAATAATCTATTAAAGTTTAGCTCATGTCACCATTGATTTTTCTGCAGGAATGGATATGACAATATGCATGTTGTCAAGATTTCCCCTGATATGGCTCAGGATGACAGAGGATAAAAACTCATTCCAATTGAAAAAAAAAAAAATAAATTGTGTGTTATCTAGGGGCTCTGGTTCATGAAGCAAGGTTATTTAAGGCAAACTAATACTAAAACCACTGTTAGTGATTGTTTACATGCTAAAAAAGTGTCCGTCCTTTTTCCGTCCTTTTTTTTTTTTTCTTCCAGAAAGCTCTTTCAAGACTCCATCAAAACCTCCTGTGGAATCAACCTGGCAAAATGTGTCATGAGAAAATGACTAAGCAGTTATTAAACTCACACGTGGTAGCAATAAAGGTGGTCACCAGTTTACACACATCACTTCCACATGAGCTGCTGTGAAAATAACTTTAGAAAGTAACTACTCCTAAGCTCATGCAAATGTATACAGCACAAAAAGCTTTATTCTGGGAACACAATTAGAGCACAGCAATGAAAACCTCAGCATTTACTACTCTCTGCTGCTTTTAAAACGAGACAAGCCAAACAGCAAACCATCTTGCATAATCACTTGCTTAAATAAGATATAAATAACAGAGCATATGCTGTTTTTCAAACAACTGCCCAGAATTTCAATGCAGTTGCTCCTTCCTCTTACAGTGAAGCAGCAATTATTTCCAGTGGAGTGGGCCCAACATATGAAGCTATTGAATACACTTCAACTTCCATCTCTCTGAAAACAGATTATCTTATATAAACATTAATTTCATGATTTTATCATGAGCCAAAATTGATTTAGCACTTTCTGGGCCACAAAGAATGGAAAGATTCCTTCTCGCTTCTGACATCAAAAAACCATATTTTACAATATTACAAGCCTGACCTGAAACACTTGCACCTTAGAATTAGAGCCTGGATGATAAGTGCCAACTAGTAAGAAACAGCAACTGTGACAGTCCAGGAAGTCCCATTTTTACACAGGGCTCTCACCAGCAATACCTGGGAAAGAAGAAAGTCTATTCCTCAGTCTTTCCATGCCTATCATAAAGCCAAGTATAAGCCATCCCACCTGTGACACATTCTGTTAGCAAGATGGAGATTTATTCTCAAAACATTCAATGGCATATACCTGTGCAAGAGCCTAAAGCCTTCATTCCAAAAGTAAGGGAGGCATTAGCATTTATATGGAGGCAAAGATGAGGCCATGTTATTACACTTAAATCAAACTTCCATGATGGAATTTAGTGTTTATTTAAAGTGTTGGCTCTTTTTAAGGCTGTGTCACATCTCACATCATTATTATTTTTAAGCTTACGTACAAATTGTTTAAAAAAAAAATGAATAAACAGAATAACTTTTAAAACTATACTGTTACAAACCTAAAAGCAAAAAAAAAATAAAAGAAAATAGGCTGGATTCCTCCTCTGTCTCAATCTTGTATTTTTTAAACACCTATTTCTAAACAGGAATAGATGATAGTGTTCTAATTTCATAGAAACTTTTTCACTCCAAACAGAGATTACTTAATTTAGACTTGACTCTCATGTAAATCTAGGTCAGTTAACTAGGTATGAATTCTTCACATTACATTTAAGAAACAAATATGCCAGTATTTTCCTCAAACTGCGTATCCTTCATACTCAGGGCTAAGTTACACCAACAAATTATGTCAGTCATATTAACATCTGAGCTCACAATTTCAGATAAACATCCATGAGAATTTTCAGTGTCTTTCTCTTCATAGTGCTTCTCTGCTTGTCCTGAAAGAAATTCTATCTAGAAGAATGAAACATGTGGAAAATGTATTTCTGTTTCTCCCTCTTTATGCCACTTTTCCTTCCTCAGTGAAATGAGGAATGAAAAGGTTGTTAGCCATTTATCTTCCCTGTAAAACTAGCCACTTCCACAGTAAGAAGCCAGAGCAAAGAGTTTCAGTTGGCTAATAAACATCACTGACCTATATCACTGTAGTGATGAATAAACTTTTATGGCTACTTTAGACCTTGCATAGTAGTTGGGGAAAAAAAAAAAAATCTTTGTTTACTAAATGATTTTTATTCAAAAATGAACACCAAGAATGCAGCAAGCTTCTAGGGAAAGCAGGATGATGAATAAAACCAAGAAGAGTCCAATATAGAATGAGCACTTATTTGCTGTATTTAATGGATTTAAAAAGAAACACCAATTTCTTTACTTGTAAAAGACTTCAGGTATTCCTAAAGATAGGTCAGACGTCGCAAGTTCAATTTTTTTTTCCATTGACATTTCACTAGTGATTAGCATGTTTTAGAGAAGTATTAACCTGTAGCCTGACCCACAGATTTCAAAAAGGCTCTCAATAAACATATGGCTAATCTAGATAAATATTTTATAAGTAGAATAGATATAATTTAAGGTAATGTAAGACAAATGGAGTGGATCAAATCAATGAGCCGACAATACTCAGAAAGACAACTGATTTGTAGGAATACGTGGTTATAGGAATGTCGAACCACCGTTACCTTATTTTGTGTACAAAGCCTCCATGCCTGCCCACATCCAATACTCTCCAACTAGGTTCTTTTGAATAGCCAGCACAAGGACAGTTTAATGTTTAATACCATAATAGTAATAAGTACAAATGTACTTAATTTGCAGATATTTCATGTTATGTGGGATTTTGATTCAGCAGAGTGATACAGCAACATATTAAAATCAAAATACAAGCGCAATATAGCAATTGCAACATACAGTTCAATCGCAACACAAATGTGATTCTTGATACCAGCCTCTCTATGCTCGCAGTCATAATACCAGAATTCCTTTCCTTGTTAGTAGCTCAATTTTCATACACACTATTATTGAGCTGGGCAATGTATAGACTGATCCCATGCTGGTCTGGATGGCTCAGAAAGACATTCATGTTTTTTTTTGATTAAGAGGCAAAAACAATCGCACAACCAGTTGATCCACTCAAATGATACAGCCAGTTAATCTAAAACAGCTAGTCTACAAAGGCCACCCTCTGGTCCCCTTTGTTTTGAGATAAGAACTTTTGGGGTGTTTTGGTTAGTTGATTGGTTTTGATTTGGGTTTTGGTCTGGGGGTGTTTGTGTATCTCTTGTGTTTTATTTTTTTGCAACAGCTGTAGTTAGTCGCTCTCTACTTTCTACCCTGAGCCAGTCACCCTTGCCCATCTCCTCTGTGCCTTTTCCATTGCAGGGGTTGACTGGTCACTGTGTCGCCTTAGATCCCTTAACTTTTTTGTTTAAGCTTTGCATTCCTCTGCCCCATCTCCCCCTTTCCTTCATTCACCTCCTTTCTCACCCACCTTTCCACCTTGAATTGCAATCTCAACATCTTGCAGAGCATACAGCCCCACACGGCCTGTATATACCTCAGCCAGGTGCTGTTAGCAGACACATCAGAAATGCTTTGAAGTGCTCTCAAACATCCCAGGAAAATACAGCCCTACCTTATAAGCAGCCAGACCAGGATACCCACAGGACAGGCACTGGACAAAAACTACACACTACTGAATGTGTCTTAACACTCTTCATCATAGACATGTTCCACCTGCATCACAACCAGCCTTTCACATTTCATGGTCCATTTCCAAAGTCATTTAAACAGGACCTCTTGGGAACTGACTGAAGTGAGAAGGAGCTGAGCGTTACATGGCAAGTTTCTGACTGCCAGCATGTCAGCACACACTGAGGGTTGGGCTGCTTCAGTCTTTGCCTCCAGGCACTGCAAGAGCTCTTTTAAAATTATGCCAGCAGATAGGTTACCCATTGCATGATCGCCCATATCCTGATTTTAGGATATCTGCAAAATAGTCACATAGCAACGTGGTACACAAATTGAAACCTTTACTAAAGTTTATTATTATTGCAATAGCATCATCCCTCTGATCAGTCACACGTACCTTATTATTAGGAGCTGTGCTTTCACAGCAAAAATTAAACACTCCAGCTATCTTTCTTTCTAATATGAAAAGCCAGTTCTAAGCCACAAACCCTTCCCCCCTCCTTGCAATATGTCATGACTGAAACAAGATGACTGCCAAGTGTCAAGAAATATTAAGGAGCTTCAGAAACCCCTTTCTTAACACCTCTCAACTCCACCAAATCATCTTATTTACATATTGCTAAATTCTATATTGTGTATACATCTGACAAATTAACTTAATAGTGCATGATTTTAGTGGTTTAGCATAATTCCATTTGCATTAGGATATAGCTTGCTATTTGTAACTGGGGGTTTTTATTATAGATAAGGTGCAAACACCCATCAATTAAAAAAACCCCAAACAATAATAATAATAATGTGGTACCTACTTAAATTTCCTGTCTACAACACTCTGTTGTTTTAAAATTAAATGAAAACAGGGAATCAGAGGACTCCAAGACAGCTCAAGAACCATACTTCAGAGGATCCATATCTAGCATGCCACATATAGCAACCTCTGTCAGGATAAGTTTCTCCGTGTTTAGGCCAATAACATAAGGTTTTACCATGCATAAACATTTGTCTGGTATTTCTACCACATCTATATCTCAATTTATCTGTGGGAGATCAGGAAATATTTAATTCTTTAGTTTAAGAATTAAATACCGGGTTAAACTCATAACGTAACCCTTAAAATACAAAGCTACAGAATCATTCTGAAGCTGAGAAGATAGTAGCGTCCTTGCAGAGAAGTTGAACTCATTTCTCCCTGTACTTTAGGGGAAGAATGAAAACAGTGCTAATATTGATACTTGAGCTTCACATTGAAAAATGTGGCCCCCTGCAAACATGGTGCATTACTTCAAGTGCTGGCTCCTGCTCCCAGTCAAAATGACAAACAAAGCTGCACAGTGGTAGCCTCTGCGTCGTCAGCACTTTTCCTTTCTAAAGGCTACTTACTTGTTATTTCAGAAGCAAAAATCATATCCCACAGAACTAAGCTTCATTATCCCCTTCTGTAAATGCTTGTCAGCCAGTCAGTAACCTTTATAAACTCTTTCACCTATGCACTATATTTATCCCATGTAGCTCTACATAGTCTCTGGTCTTAAAATTGCACAAGCTCCTTAAAATTGTGGCACTTCGTGTACAGCATTCTTGTACTTTTGTATTTTTGTACTTGAAATTAATGTAAGACAGCTGTTTCCCCAGCTCTTTATTAAAGAATTAACTCCCTATTAAAGAGTTACCTGGACACCATCTGAGGACATTAGAAGTGCAGAATTTCCAGCCCATTTCAGTGTGGCTAAAAATAGCTAAATATCTTGGAAACCTAAATTTCTTGGGCATGAACTAAAAATGGCTCAGTTTCCAAATGCCTTTCAGCTGTATTTCATGAATATCACATCAATATCCTTAAAAAACCCACAACTTCTCCACAAGAATTTATTTACAAAATCAGTTTTTCTTTTTTGAGGCCAAATAATTTGAATGCACTGATATGTTACACATAAGTCATTAGGACCATCATAACAGCTTTAAAAGTCTATTGGCAAAACATGCCACAATAACAACAACAGATATTCAGAAAACTTTCCAATCTCACCAAATCAAAAAAGAA
>VXBJ01005261.1:0-14051 GCA_013400055.1 Nycticryphes semicollaris
TATTTGCTGAGCTTTACGGAATGTACTTTATAAAGAGAATCTAAGTGAGTTATAGGCCTGTTGTTCCAGAAAAAATTATGTTTAGAGCCACTGCAATATTTCACTTGGATAATGTCAAAAGTGCAATATAAAAAATGAAATATGTATAGGAGTATAATATTAAAATTATGATCCATAAGTTAAAATGAAATAAAGGAAAAACTTTTGAAAGGCAAAAGTTAGCCATAATAAAATAAATTTTGTTGACTGCTGAAAATAACAGAAGAGTTGGTACTATTAATTTTTGTAGTCTCCCATTTTAAGCAGTCAAAGATAACACAACTCCCAAATGTTTCACAGTTGATAAAAATACATGTTTTGCTGGAATAACAATCATTTTTTTGAATGCCACTGAAAGTTTGTACCTACAGCAGCATAACACTGATCTGCTGCTATCTGTGACAATCCCAGAAACGTTAAAGAAATATTAAGGCGGGATTCACTTTTTTTCCTGTGCTTCACAGAGAGGAAGGGTAAGTGAATACACATGAATATTTAACAGTGACAGAGACTGTTGGTGAAAGTAAAGGGAAGCTGGTAACAGGAATAGCAGTTGGTCTGGAGCTCGGAGAGCCAAGTGCCCTGGTACAGGAAGGAGTGTGATTGCCCGCAGCTTTCCTCTCCCTGGGGACACCACTTGCATCTCTCCACTCACGTGCTGGGAAGCTGGTAGGAACTGAACAACTAGGCACCCACTTGCACTTCAAAGTGCTCTATCCACTACCAGGGTGCAGTGCAGGACAAAGAGGGTGGGAGAAATAGAGATGTAGAAGGGATAAAATCATAGAATCATAGAATTGTCCAGGTTGGAAGGGACCTTTCAGATCATTGAGTCTAACCATGAACCTAACTTTGATAAAAAAACCAACATTAAACCATGTCACTGAGCACTATGTCAATCTGGCTTTTAAATACCTCCAGGGATGGTGTCTCAACCACTTTCCTGGGCAGCCCATTCCAAAGCTTAATAATATACCTTTCAGTATAAAAATCTTTCCCAATCCAATCTGAACCTCCCCTGGTGCAACTTGAGGCCATTTCCTCTTGCCTCATCACCTGTGACATGGGAAAAGAGACTGACCCTCCCTGGCTGCCCCCTCCTTTCAGGGAATTGTAGAGAGCCAGAAGGTCTCCCCTCAGCCTCAGTTTCTCCAGGTTGAACAACCTCAGCTGCCACAACCTCTCTGCATAAGGCATATTTTCCAGACCCCTCTCTGTACCCTCTCCAGAAGCTCAGTGTCTTTTTTGTGGTAAGGAGAATGTGGCCTTGAGGATCATGCCCTACAGTGAGAGGAGATGTGAGTTAGCCTGTACTGCTTTGTCTGGGGACCAGGGCTTAGCCTATATGTTGTGGAAACACTTGGGAGCTGGGAGCTCCAGTCTTCTATCAGATTTAACTGAGAGCATCCTAGGGCTTTAAATCTACTGGACTAGGGGAGAATGGGCTCGTGGGTCCTTGAGCAGACAAACACACACACACAGAGTACATGCAAGTTGAATGTAAAATAAACACAGAGAAGAACATTTCTTCACTACTTTTTTTCTTTGAGATGTGTTGCAATGACTGTCGTAGCAAACTTACTGAGGTGTTAAAAGACTTAAGACATAAACTTGCAACATGGAAATCCCAGCCATATTCCCCTTAGCTTTTCTGGGAAAGCAGATGGAGGTGACAGAGGCACTGCCCCTGCTTCCCACGCTTACCCAGGAAACCTAACCATCAGCACTAGTCTTGCAACATACCGTGAACTAGAGAAATGAAAAACATATCTACCTTCAGGAGCCCAAGTGCCCAAGCAGTGCTTTGCCTTCTCTTCAGGGAGCAGGTTGCACACAGATGCCAGCAATGACAGGGGAAATAAATACAAACTGCTTCTCACCGTGCACCTGGAGCCATCACCTTCTCTTAAAAGCACGTTGAAGAGCCCACCTAATGCAAGTGAGGAGAAGTAGGCTCTCTTTGTTGATGTTGAGGGTATGACTTCACCGACTAAGGCTGGGAAAGGCTGGATTGGTTTGCCAAGAATCACAGTTGGTGGAGAAACATTAATAAAGTTGTGTGGTAAGAGCAGTATTTTTGCCCATCTCTTCCTGTGTCAGCTTCAGTTGTGTTGTTACTAAGGTGGGGGAGATAAATAAGATTTGTTAATGAGTTAGAAAATAAATAATGCAGACTAAGGAAAATATTTTGTAAATTACATTTATCATTGATGCGTATGAAAAATAGCTCTGTGGGCCTAGAGAAACAAATGTACAGACAAAGGGATTTTGTGGCACTGTCCATGTAGAGGAAAGCAGCCACTGTACACAACTGCAACCCTGGCAATGGGAGAAAGAAATCTGGAAAGAAGAAAAGGTGAAAAAAATGTGGTTCAGTTTTAATCACACTGACTTATTTACGAGATACCAGTATCTCAAAATCACTTGCTTGTATCAGTTGAGAAGCAGCACCTGCAGGACAAGACCTCCTCCTCCCGGTTTTGGGAGCAGATGCCAGCCCACTTGCCTTTTCAGATGTGTGGAGGTCCAGGATCAGGAGTTGGGGTATTGCAAACCCTTTGGTGTTCACTGCAGACAAAGCTCATGTGTTTGTGCAGTGGGTCTGAACAACCCTGGATGGACTGTTCCATACATGGAAAACAGCATGTGGCCATCAGGCTTTTGGATCTTTTCTGAGTGAGGAAAGATCTCTGTGTATAAAGAGTGTACAGATAATTTTCTTGAAGTCCTTAGTGATATGAAGAATACAGTCACTACAGGGGACAGCGATGGCCAAAGCTCTGTCATGAAACACGTTGGGGCATATGGCCCAGGATCCTGCACTAACATAGGCACCTAAAAGGTTCTTCAACACACCTGACCCAAAAAGACTTTTGAGGGTTATTTTCTCTTCTTTACTCCAGCCAAGTGTTTTCTTATGTGCTAAGAGGAAAGATCATATTGATAGTTTACCTGTGTCCTGTTAAAATTGTTTTTGGTCAAGTCTTACATATGCTCCTAAATCATCATAAAGTGGAGTACTCAGCTACATTAAGCCAACCCAGGGAGTAAGAAAATGTACCTCCAAAGGGAAGAAATTTTTTTTCTCTTGCTTTTCTTGATCCTGAAGATTACCACTAGTTATAAACAGCTCTGAGCACTATAAAATCACTAAACCTATGTGGTGACAGAACTGTGCTGTGCTGCCTGACGCTGTAGCATATCTATCAAAGACATCTAGATGTACATAAAACTATGCGTGTTCATACGGGTATACGTGCACTTACGTACATGGTGACTTACTTGTGATCACCTTTTCAGATAAGGTCTTCCTGCTTGTTTTGAATTTATAACTAAATACTTTTAATTTCTTTTTTGAAACAGAGCTGGAGTTCACGACCCTGGTTGTGGTGATCCATACCAAGGCAAGCCCGCAGCGTCCTGACGCTCTTTGAAGACTGAAGCTTTGAGTTCGGTATGTCCTCCCCAAAAAAGTAAAAAGCTCTGACTGTGTTTAGTTGCAGGGGCCACCAGATGCCTGTGTCAAAGCGAGTTTCCCAGTGACTCAACACAACAGTTAAAATCCGAGGTTCCCATGGGAGCTAGTGATGCACAGGCAACTGGAATTACAAACAACCTTTGAAGAGGATGTCTTAGATGGAACGAATGACTAAATATGAATACCTTTCCTTAAAAATAATAATGATCATCTTGTCTCGGGCCCAATCTTCTTGCTCTCAGCCAAGAAGTGAGATGTTTTGAGACCACATACCGACTTTTGAAAGAATGCCTTTGACATTTGTTGAATTTGGTTTGATCACTGATCCTTTTAGTTAAGAAGTGGAATGTCGAAGGATCTGGGCAGCAAATGGAACAGAGGGGTTTTCTTAAATGCAGGCTGAAACCCGAAAACAAAGTTGGAATCAGTATTTAACCCTCAGAGATTAAGTTAAACCCATTTCTGTGCCATTTTGCCTCCAACAAGCGTGATTGACACCCTCTTTCTGTTTATGTTCTTTAGCTGGGCTTCTGGGATGCTGATCTTAAAGAAACCACTTAAACCACATTTCTCATCCACTTGGGTTCTAACCAGCTACTGGGATTAAATGACAGGCTTATTTTCTACTAATTGCTCCTTTGCCTGTCATGTAATTTGCCCTATATACAGTACAAGTCCTCCAGTATTTATCTAAAATCCTGTTTTCCCTCTCTCTGTTAAACTATCTTACGTTTTGTTCACCATTTATGGCTTCAGACATGTCTGTTTCTCTGTCTGCCCTCCAATTTGATGGGTCTTCTTGCTCATTCGGTATTTGTTTGGGGATTTTTATATATATATATATATTTCATTGTGTCTTTTCTCAAAGGCCTCTTTATGATGTGATTTTTAAAATATCATCTTTTGAATATACTGAATATAGTTTATAATTCTTTATGCGTTGGCTCTCCTCCACTCTTACCTTTTCCATTTGTAGATAATTTTCCTTTCCTTCATTCAGTATTTACAGTGTAGTGCATTTTCTGTTCCCTGGGCCTTCCTGTGTTCCTCTTGTTTGTGCTCTTGCTTTTGATCTCTTTCTGCAGTCATTCTATTTTTGCCTTTACAGATAATTTCTCAGTAAAACCTCTTGGTCCTTTCTGTCACTAACCTTTTCAGACTCAATTGTATTGAAGAGACCACTATTTTTTTTGGTGCATTATAATAAACACGGTGACCTACTTCTTCTTTATTTTGCAGCCACAAAAGAGATATTGCTCATCATGAAACAGCAAAAACAGCAAAAAAAGATCTTATAGTATATGTGGCAAAACAGAGGCACAATATTGGAAAGATCCTCATTTTGGTCATGATTTCATAGCCTTTTATCACCATCTGGTCATCTACCACCTAATAGCTTTAGTCTGGTATCATAGAATCCTAGACTGGTTAGAGTTGGAAGGGATCTTAAAGATCATCGAGTTCCAACCCCCCTGCCCTGGGGTATGTCTTAATTTTCTCAGTGGTAAAGATGTGGAAGGTGCCAGTAGAGAAATTCTTCCTAGATACTGTAGGAAGAGAATAAAGAGATGTGGGGTTTTTTTATTAATTGGCATCTAGTGCGTACTGTTGTCTTTTCCCTGTGTCTTTGGTGGTGGTTACACACACAGACCTGTAAGAGTAGCCCTCTGGCTAAAGAGTTAAAAGCTTGTGCTGTTGCCAAGGGAAGTTGTTGGTGATGGAGAAGTCATATCTTCTGCTCACGTATCGGTCAGATAAAACCTATGATCCTGCAAGTCCATCAACAGCTCATCTCTGTGCTGCCACAAGGGGGTCTCATGATCATCACCCTGCATTTGCAGGAGTTTTAGGCAAAATACCTGGGGCTAATGATGGAATAAATCTGCAGAAACCAAAGGAGTTGTTTCAAGTTCATGTCAGAGCAGCTAAGGAGTAGAAATTTCCCACTTTTCCAGATCTCAGAAGCAATGTTGCTCTGCTATGATTGGTATTATCCTACTTCTTAATCATAAAACCGAATTATATTAAGTTCCTTCCCTAGTTTTGGTTTGGGCTTTACATTTTTTACATCCTTAGTTTGAAATATTTTTCTAATGTATTCATATTTATTTCCAGGCATCCAGCCTACTTTTATTCTGGCCTTTGCATCTTTTTTTCCTTCTCTATTTTAGTCCAACATAAACGATTCCCTTTCAGCACATACAGTACCCTGCTATTTATTTAAGATTGAAAGAAAGCAAGAAAGTAGTTTTCTCATGCAAATTCTAGGACATCTCCAATTTTGTGGCATGTTTTGGCCAGTTCCTAGGTAAAGCCCAGTCATGGCCATTGGCAAAATAAATTAGAGTGTGTGGCTAATAGAATTTGTCTGCAGATTAAAACACTTTGGTCAAATCATAATCATATTTTAAGAGTTACTATCATCTTTTTGTGGACTATTTAATTGTATTTGCAAACATGAGATGCAGTGTTGCATTCAAGTAGTTTTCTAATCAACTCTTACGCTGCCTAAATTTGCTATTCTAGCTGTGGGACCAGCCTGGCTTTTTTGGAAATCACCAACACAAGAAAATGCCAAAGCAAAAGAGAAAGCGGTCTCTCTTGATGTTCTTTGTTTCTGAGAAGGAAAGGCACTTGTTTGCTACAAATACATATACTTGTTTTTATGGTGAACCTAAGATTTATGGCCTGATATTGGATACTTTCCTGGGGTATGTGTGTAAAAATGTATAGATGGTTTATTCGTTAGGACAAATTAGCTGCTTCTTTGCAGTGTGAGTAATCACACCAAAGCCAGTGGGTTTCTCAGACCTATGTCAGGAAGGATATTAGTTCTGTTTTTATATATCATCCATTACAGTGGGGTCCTGGCCCATGACTACGGTTCTGAGACTCTGTAATAAAACGCAAATATAATAGTTAGTAATGCTTTGGCTCCTTGGGTGGAACATCTTTCTGACCTGCACTGAAACCAAATTCAGCTTTCTTCTTTAAAATAATACCAGGATTGGAATTTTGTCCCTGTTTGCCATGAAAATAGGTCTTACCTGTATATTTTCCTGAGGGGTCTAGAGCCTTCAGTACCAACAGATGATTCTGTCTGTTTTCAGGGCTCTCTTTATTGTGGTATGTGAAAACAAAAGTGTTAGAGAAAGTTTCCAGCATCCAAATCGCTCTCCAGGCTGCATTTGAAGGTGGGTGTTGAGGCATCTATTCATCTGCAGGGATTCATACAGTGTAAACTGGGTATGCCAGCTCTGTCTGAAGTGCTTCAGGGGGATTTTGGCATCCCAGCTGTGATATGAGCCCACATGGTGTTTTGGCTGGGCAGAAATACATCGGGAAACACTCAAGAAGAAATGTTGTTTATACCCTGTCCTTGTCTTTGGGCTCCCTACCAAAGATGTTGGAAAAATGCTCTCCTACATTCAGGGTACTTCATGAGTGAGGCAGTCACTTTTTGGGCTGAGAGAAGATGCTGTCTATCCTTGGGCAGCTCATAAAATCATGGAATTGCCCAGGTTGGAAGGGGCCTTTCATTTAATCCAGTCTGTTGGACTCATTGAGTCCAGCCATCAATGTGACACTGACAAAAACCGTCACTAACCATTGTCTCTAAGCACTGTGTCAACCCATCTTTTAAATCCCTTCAGGGATGGTGACCCCACCACTTCCCTGAGCAGCCCATTCCAAGGTTTCATAACCCTTTCAGTATGAAAATTTTTCCTGATATCAAATCTGAATGTCCCCTGGTGCAACTTGAGGTCGTTTCCTCTTGTCCCATCGCCTGTGACTTGGGAGAAGAGACCGACCCCCCCCCGGCTACACCCTCCTTTCAGGGAGCTGTAGAGAGCCAGAAGGTCTCCCCTCAGCCTCCTCCAGGCTGAATATCTTCAGCTCCCCCAGCCGCTCCTCACAAGACTTGTTCTCCAGACCCCTCACCAGCTCCGTTGCCATTCTCTGGACCCACTTGAGCACCTCAATGTCTTTCTTGTTGTGAGGGGCCCAAAACTGGACACAATACTCAGGGTGAGGCATCTCCAGTGCCAAGTACAGGGGGACAATCACTTCCTTAATCCTGCTGGCCATGCTGTTCCTGACACAGGCCAGGATGCTGTTGGCAGGTGAAGCACCGGCTTGGTAGGTAGGAGACCAAGAGGATTCAAATAGGTGGTGGCACTCAAGAGAGTGCCCCAATCCCAAAGCCAGATTCCAACACCTCTCTGGCACACCCAGAGCTGTGAGGATGCTCCCCCCTCTCCTTTTCTACAGCACCCTCTTTGTGGGGCTGGATCAGCATTGATGAGGCAGAGCAGGTAGCTGTGCAGGTCCCTTTCCTACAAGTTGTGACATTAGCTGGAGGGAGTGGTAAATTAAATTAATGAAAAGTTAAACAGCTTCAGCTGACAGGATTGGTAGCACCCCCTTTCAGCTCCCTGCTCTCCTTCACCTCGGTAGCATACCCTCTGGCTCTGTAATTAATGTGCTCATCAAGGACTGAGGTATGGGGCTAAGATGCTAGATCCAGATATCTCACAGCTCCAATTAAAGATTAAAACTGTAGCTTCCCTCCTCCCTGTTCTGTGTTGGTGAGCTCTGGGACCACTGCCAGACCTGGCTGGGCATAAGACCAGCAGGAGGAATGCCAATTGCCTGGTCCCAAAGTGATGCTCTGCAATGACAGGACTGAGGCACTTCTGTAGACACTCCAGGACAAAAATTGAAATGCCCAATATAATCTGGTATCAAAGAAATAGATAAATAGATATCTTCCAGAACCAGGAGGAGCTGTGCAAGGCTTTTGTGGATGGATGGTTTTAACACAAGTACCTAACATGGTAAGTCATGACATAGGTCTCCTCCTTAAGTCCTTCTGGTCCTATGCCAAATGTTTTCTGAAGGGCCTCAAGCCTGGCTCAGAGACTTCTCGGTACTCTTGGAAATCTGGCCATGGGTATTTCCTGTGAGTTTCTAACTGTAAGATTCCTACCACATAGATATTAAAATTTTGAGACTTTTGTGAGTCCTGTCAAAATTCTCCACTCTCCTCCTTCCTTCTTGCCTCATATTTTGGTATATAAAGCAACTTGTAGATCTGAGGAACTCAGAATGTTTTTTTGCATCTTTCTTGTGTTAAATTTCCTTCTCTAGACTCCACTGGAGCTGCTCAGATGTACTGACAATGTCTGTAGGATAACTTTCCCCCGTGTTAATATGTTTAGCAGACCAAAGGTTTTACCTGTTATGTCAGTTTTCTGTGCCAGTGACTTTAATATTTTTAGCTCCCTGCACAAAGAATGTGTATGACTGAGGAAGCTTAAGAAAGCTCTTAGGCTCTCTTTGGCTGAAGCACTGAAGACTGAAATTCCTATTACAATTCCTTGGGGCTGAGGAATAAGGTTAATTTAATTCATCTGTATGTGACACCCTCCCATGACCCCACCAGCAGGTGGACAAAAACTGAAAAAGGACTTGCCTAAGGGGTTGTGTGCATGTACATCAGTTGGTGCTGGTGTAGGGCAGTAAAAATTTTCATGTGCTCATATTTTCATTCCCCATTTATTCCTCTTTCTCCCACAGCAACAGTGTGCTGAATATAAGTCCTTTAGAGAGATGATAATTAAGTTATTTTTCTGCTACTGCTGAGCATAATGCAACTGAATACCCCTCTGGGCATAGGTCTTGGGTCTTGGAAGGAAGCCACTGTCTCGTCCTTACTAGTAGACCCAAACTCTTTGTCTTCTTGTCTGTTTGCTTGCCTTAAAAGTATTTGCTGCAGTCATGTCATCTTCCCTGAGCTCCTTTACCCTTCAGAACTGTGGTGATGCCACCTACCAGTTGCTTGAATCTCTTGAAGTGTGCTCTCCTATACTCTGCTGTCTCCTTCCTTGCTCCACTCTGGATCTCACACTCGGCTATTTCATGGTCACTGCAGCCAGTGTTGCCACTGACTATCACATCCCTGACCAGCTCATCCTTATTAGTAGATAGCAGATCCAACTGGGCATCACCCCTAGTTGCCCATCCTATACCTGAGCCAAGAAGTTATCCCCTTCCACAATCCCTCTTGACTGTCTTCATCCTACGGCGTTGTCCCTCCAGTGGCTGTCAAAGAGTTTAAAGTCTCCTTCATGATCCAGGGTCTGTGATCTCAATAACTGAATTATTGTTATCGTGGAAGTACAATGCCAAACAATGAGACTCTATTACAGATTATTTCAGCTGTAAAATTGTGAACAACAAATGTCAGAATGATAAGACGATAGTGTAGATCAGGTGCAAAGGGACCTCAGGAAGGCCACCTCTATCTCAAAGCAAAGGCAGCTATGAGAACAGACCAGACTGTTCAAGCCTTTATCTATGCAGGTTTTGAAAATTTCCAAAGGTGAAGATGGCAGGGCTTCTCTAGACAATCTGTTCCTGTTCTTGACTGTCCTCACCTTCTTATGGCTGACAATATACAAGCAAAAAAAAATTGCTAGAAGAAATGGATAGTTTTGTGGGTGACAATTTCATGTGTCCGCTAGCAGATATTCATAAAACTTCTTTATGTATCTAAGAGATGATGAAAGAAAAAAATAATAAACCGTTTCATGGGATAGCTGCTGAAAGGCAAGTACAACTGTCTTCAAGAAGTCTTTGTTTCAAGATGTCATCAGAGGAATCTTAGTGTGTCAGCAGCTTCTCTTCAGAGGCTTCCTCGATCAATCCATAGTAAGTATTGCTGTTGCAATGCTGCACTGTATAATAAGTATTAAAAAAGTTATAAGTTCAGCCTTATTTTGCTCTAATGGTTTGAGGTTACCTTGCCACAGACTGATGGAGGCATAATACTGTATGTAAAACAGAGCATTACCACATCTGCTGCTGTATCAAAGGCATATGTCCTAGAGCATCACCGCAGAAATTTCGTAAACTAAGAGAATGATGCTGCGTTGCCATCATATTAGTACTGGTTGTTCTCTGACATAATTTTATACCCTCCTTTTCCCACCAGTGTTTCATTTCTGGTATTCGTTCAGCAATTTGGGACATACTTTGGTCATGATGTAGATTTACGAAGACCATAACACGGATGATTCATGCAAAACATTTTTTCTTTTCTTTCTTTTTTTTTTTTTATTTTTTTATTTTTTATTTCTGGAAAACTTGGCAAAGCTTCCAAAACCAACCACTAATATAACATAAATACAGAGGATACTTTTCTATTTCTAGAGGCGAATGTACTTCAAATGGGGCTTTTTTTTTTTAGTACTTTAAGGACTGCCAGTGTACAGTCATGTCTTCCATCTGGGGTCACAGTCACTTGGAAAGAAAAGCAGTGTCCGTTTGCCGTCGTGACTATTTGTGCTGGTTCCTACTTTCCCACAGACAGAGATGTTTTGTTTTCCTTTCTAACAATGGCCATTTTAGCTCCAAGAAAGGTATGCATTTCTAACAGCAGTGAGATCCAAAGAGAGAGCTCACATTGAAATGGCTGAAAGCGCTCCAAGGTGAAAGAAGGGGGAAACCCTCTGTGTAACGAGACTCTCTCTCGGGATGAGAGAGGTTTGGCAAGGCTGAGGGACAGACTGAGCAGCTTCTTCCTCTGCCTGAGGAATTCAGCCCTTTTAGTGGGGAATATATAAATGCCCTCCCTGGGCTGGTGCAGACACATGATGTAGCACTGTGCCACCAAAAAAAGCGATCAGACATGAAGTTCTGGCCTATTCATGGGGGTGTGCTGTAGTAGAGGATCTTTCCAAAGGACTTTAATTCTTGCTTTGTTTTTGTTTTCTACTTGCTTCAGGCTGGCCCTGCCTCTGGTCCTGAACCCAGTTTTTGGGAAGATGGTCCAAGCTGGAGGAGGTAAGTGAGAGAGAGCATTGCGTGCTGAACACAAGAGGTTTGCAGAGCCAGATGCTTTCTCTGGGATGATGTGTACCCTCAGGTCATTTCTTTGGTCCTCCAAAGAGATTGGTGCCTGCAGCCTGCACCACCATAACCAAAGGTAAGAGAGTAGGGCGTCTTGGAGATGTCCCACATGAGAACAAGCATCAGCTGCATCCATGGCCACCATCAGAGGGACTGATGGACACCAGAGGAGCTGAAGTACATCTGGAAGAGAACTGGAAACTTTGCTATCTTGCAATCCAGACAGGTATCCCTCTCCCTGCTTCTAGAGAGGCTGGTGCTTTTGAAGTCTTGTGTTGGAGAGGTGGACAGTGAAATATTTGAAATGGGGAGCTAAACCTGAGTCTCCGACATCCCAGCAGATGCCTCTTTTGGTGGGCAAGCAAGGCCTTCACTCTGTCTCTGTGTAGCCCTGTAACTATGTTTTTGCCCACAGATATGAATCAGATATGCAATGGCCCAAGCAGCCAGGATATTTAAGTTCTTTCTGTCAAAAATTACTCAACAAGCTGACTCTCGGTGATCAAATGTCAGCTTTTCCACATAGAATTTTTTGTCAGTACTGGCTCAAATATGTTTTGTCCTTTAGAGTCTCACAAATAAGTTGTGACTTTGAACCTGGAACTGAGAACAAATCGAGGCTCTGCTCACCAAGCCACCATCTGCTCTTTAAGTTACTTCGATAATAAACACTTCTTCCACGTTGCCTGCAGTATGTGATCTGGTTAATAGAAGTAAAATAAATCAGTTAATAAATTTGCAATTTTCCCATTGGGACATGCTTATGTAGAAAAATTCATGTGTACATAGTCCTTTGCCATAAATTTTATCTGGTTGCTCTCTGTCCCTCCCCTTGTTTATTGGTGGCACCTGACACATCCTGCTCAACAGAAGTCCAGCTTGTCACCAAGGCACCGAGCTACTAATGAGCCACTGTACTTCCCGTGAAGTCCTTGCATTTTGCCTTCAGGTGCTTTCAACAGGAGCATTGACCCCTGCAAGCACCCCAAAAGTGAGAGGCAGCCTCCTTCAGAAGGCTGTTTATTCTCTAGGGGAGCTGAAACCTGCCAGTCATTTGACACCCCCCATTTTTCCTCGGGCATTTCTTTGGAGGGAGTTTGTGTTGACTCGACTCCTAATTTAAGATCCTCTGGTTAGATGGAATGAACTTGGGTCCTTCACAGGACTTGGGAGTATGTCAGCCTTCGAGGATTTGAGCCTTTGTACAAGGAGCAAAGTCAAATGTTTCCTGTTTGCTCTTTAATGCCTGACAAATTTTTGGATGTTATTGAGAAAATAGTAATCTTTGAAAACGGCTCATTTTTACAAGTTTTTATTCACCTCTAGTTTTCTCTTAATGGAGTTACAGATAAGAGCAAAACTGGGTTATAATATTTTTATAATAGAATCTTGTTTTTTACTGGATTTTTTAAAGCCAGCAAATCCAGAAAGTCTGATGTTACATTTTAATTTGAACTGCACGTATTAACGGAATTAGGTACAAATCAGACTTTAACATCTTGAATTTATTAACAGTTTTACATTCCTTTTTACTTACTTAAGGGCCTGTTTGGCTAGCCATGGAGAACTGAAATGGTGAATTAGTAATTTCACAGAGAACTGGAGTATGGCACGTGATTGCCCATTATCAGATAAGAAAACCAAATCCGCAGAAAGAGTGTAATTTTGGCACAGAGATGTTTTTCTTCACAGAAGCTCCTGTTTTGACCTGCTGGTTTGGCACATAACCATTCATTTCAAACAAAAGATAGACGAAATAGGTTCTCTTTAATCTTGCTCTAATGCCTAAACCAGCTGTTGCTATGGGAAGTGTATTTCCCATGCAACTCTCCTGAATGTTACATGATGATCCTAATCCTCGTCTTACGCACACATTCAGAAAAAAGTGATGTTTTTTGTGTGTGTGTCCTTCCCTTCCGGCCTCTGCTGTATTCGATCTGTTCAACCTGCAAACACGCTGCTTATTTCCACAGCATTTCCCTCTTATAGAACATGATGCATCTTTTAATGAGTCACTGTCTTGCTATCTTATGAATATTCAAATTATCTTTTAAATTACTAGATGAAAAGAAGAGCCAGTTAAATACCAGTACCCACTTGGTTAAGCTGTCACACTACTGTTACGTTCCTGCAGAAATGCCAGCCAGATTTCCCAGGTGCAGTTTCCACATCTCTCACGTAGCATCAAAATAAACCCTCTGCATTAAAATAATGCATACAAATACACTGCTGGTTATTAGGGGGAAAGAAAAAACCCCCAAAACCAACAACCCCCTCCCCCCCCCCCCATGCTGTAATTTCATCCAAAAGAAACTATATTAAAGATCCAGCGTGAGACAGAATTTTGGATGAGTTCTAAGCAACTTTTCATCAGCATGGTTCTCTGAAGAGAAACACTTTCCAGTGTTGCTCCTCTTTATAAATGAGCTAACCTCAGACGTTACCAAGCACCCAAACAACTGGGCCGTTTCAGACTTGCAGTACATTAATAAATGATGATGTTTATGAAAGATATTGCAGACATTTTTCCAGGGCTGTGCAAAGCCCAATGAAGAAGAAAAAGAAAAAAAAAAAAAAAAAAAAGAGGAGAAAACAAAAAGAAGTCTCTGGAGACTTTTGG
>VXBJ01005261.1:14056-37565 GCA_013400055.1 Nycticryphes semicollaris
TCTCTGGAGACTTTTGGGTGGTTTTTTTTTTTTGGTAGGGGGGAAGGACATTCAAGCCTAATGAAGTAATTTTACTGTGAGTTGAAAGGCCATTGCTGACAATCTGTGATCTTGGTGCTAGGGAAAGGGCAGATGTCCTCCAAGCAAGCACGCCGGCTGTCCTGACTGGCTGCCCTGGCTTTGCAGATTTATTTGTTGTGGCTGTTTCGTGAGCAGTAGTTCAGCAGAAGGCTGCTAAATGCAATTAATAATTAGAAAGGTCTTAAAATCCTCTGCTGTGGAGCTTAATAAAGCAGCGGAGGGAAGGAGTAAGAAGGTCCAGAGGAACAGATGGGTGCCACCTCTTCCATGGTCTCTTGTCACAGAGGGTGATCCAAACCCTTGCACCCTTTGTTCAAGGTCTCATCAAGCAGCCTTGAGGAAGATTTCTGATGACTCATTGTGCTTACTGAACGGGATTGTTTGTGTGGGAAAACATCAAAATGTTGTCACACCTCAGTTAATTACTACAATAGGGCCTCTGTGGGGGAAATTAAGTCTGAATACCCAGAGAAAAGAAACACAGGTATGTGTGTGTGCACACCTACGCTTTCAGTGCTGTCTGTGGGTTTCTATCTTGCTCAGGGACAATTTTCTTCTGTGAGCCTTAGCTAGTGGCCATCGGTGCCCACGTGCTCAAGCAAGACTGAGAAGACCCAGAGGAGCAGGTACTGCTGTGGGTTGATGTCACGTGTTTCTGATGACCACCGGGTACCTTGGGGCTTCCTTGTTGCTCTCCTGTGAGGCTTTGTACTTTTCTCCAAGGTCTGCAGCAACTGGAGATACCTTCATATGTAGTTGTGTTCTAACAGGTTCTGGTATTGCTCTGACAAGCTTGAAGAGAGGGTTTCAGAGCATCTTTTAAGTGCTTTCAAGGGTCTCTATTTGTTCATTAGTCTCCAGAAGCCCAGCTGTACAGCATGCCAACTTTTTTGGTAGCTCTGGGCTCTTCAACGACTCTATGCCCAACCTGGCAGCAATCAGAGCTTCTCAGGGGTATCCATACCAGTGCCATTGCTGTGAAATAGAATACCAGTGTTTGTCAAACACTCCTGCCAGCAGATGCCCAGAATATGAATTAAGCAGACATGATAAAACAGGTCAATCTGTTGGATTTGGCATCTATGCAGCTTCCAAGAATCTGGCTTATAGAGGGAAGAGATATTTGTGTCCTTGCACATGGCATCCAGTTTGAGTATTGGGCTTGTTCCTCATTCTAATTGTAATTGTGCAGGTGATGAAAGAATGAAGTTTTTAAAAGGAGAAGAGAGAGATTTTATCATCTATTATGTAGCAAGTATGAAATATATGTATTTTGAAGTTGTTAACAATTTACATTAAGATCTTCGCCCTGCACTTGTGCTGGACATTATCTAGACTGAGGAATGCATAAAAAGCATTTAGTATAAATTCTTTGCTGGTGTTCACTGGCCAGAAAACAACCCACTCAGTATGCAAGAGATAAAGGCAGACAAGAAGCAGCGCAAAGCAGCAGTCATCTGTAATCTTGCAAGACAGCAAACACATCACAGGTGACGATTTGTCAATAAACCCAGATGCAAAGAGTAGGCAGAGGGAAAAAACCAACACCCTAAGGCTATCGTTATATCAGAAAAGAGAAAAGAGAGGCCTGGAGCACGCGCAGGTAAGAGCAAAGCTGTTTGTGTAAAATAGGAAAGTCAAAAACAAAGTCCTGCACCGATTCATGTGCTCTTTTAATTCTGTTCCTTCCCTTGATAAAAATATCAGGCTAAATTAAGCCTTGATGTAACAGCAGCAAAGCCAGTGGAGTTGTACTGAGGATAAATTGCTGCCATAAATCATCACAATCAATGACAATTGTGTCTGTTCATGCCAGAAATTAATTTGGTCCATTACAACAACAACTTTTTTGACACCCAAAGCTAAATTTAATTTCTGTTTTCTATGCAAAGGAATAAACTTGCGATTTGACATGTAAGGAGATGCCCATGTCCTGGGAAACACATCTACAAGCTTTAATCTACCAGATATGTAGATGGGAAGGTACAGCACCCCCATTCTGTCATCCTCTTTCTCTTCAGGTGGTCCTGCCTCCATGCTACCCTCCTGTGTGCGCTGGAAGGAAGGGCTTTTGTGGTGCACGGAGACAGGTGAGATAAGGAAGTCATACATAGAATCATAGAATGGTTGGGGCTGGAAGGGATATTAAACACCATCCAGTGCCCTAGACAGGGACACCTCCCACCACACCAGGTTTCTCAAAACCCTGTCCAATCTGGTCTTGAACCCCTCCAGGGTTGGGACAGCCACAACTTCTCTGGGCAACCTGGGCCAGGGTCTCACCACCTCACAGTCAACCCTGTCCGCTTCCCCTGCCATGGGATCCTCCTCAGAAACAAAAGCAAAGAGCATTCCTGCACTTGGGCACCAGTGAGAGATACCAGATGGACAGGCCTGGAGATTGGAGTCGCTTCCTTATATGTGGGGAATAGGATCTGAAAAGTTAGTTTTCTATTATTTCTCCCCAACTTTGACTTCAGAGACCTTTGGGAAGAATCAAGGGTGGCACAGTTCTTATTCTCCTGGCCCGCACAGGGAGGAGGTCGGTATGGTCTCCCTCCCCATTCGTGCCCTGTTCATTCTGTGCTTTGCAGAGGGAACTGAAGTTTTTCCTTGTTCTGGGAGAGTTTCTCTTTTGTTGAAAGAGAGTTTTTAGGAGCTAATTCCTAATGTCATACTCTAGGTACTCCAATATTCACCTGACACTTGCTTATAATATGCCCTGAACCAGAGCTTCCCCTTCTCGCCTTATCCTTTCTGCAAAGAGGGGTTGACCTTAGAGACAGGAATCTCCTGGTTCTCAAATGATTTAGTTCCAATGCCAAAATGATACCTTAGAAGAATCATTCTTAAACTTGCTAACTGTGACTCGTCTTCCAGGCGGTAACACCCACTTCTCTCACTATATCACACCAAACAGTCATATTAATGATTGTTGTTTGTCAGACTGGCAACCACTGTTGTAGCTGCTGTGGCTCTAAGAGGGATCAGCTACCCCGAAGTGGGGGACCAACTGGGGCTTTCCCTTACCATAATAAGAGAAAAACTCAACACAAGAGGCTGTTGAGCACCCAGAACCTCCTCTGGAGGGCCAGTACGTGCTGGACAATTATTTTCCACTTATGAGTTTGAAAACTGCCTTCATGTGGCAATATAACTGGCAGGAATTGTGATCAGCTCATCCCTTAGGTTCCTCAATACCGACCCAGCACTATTGCTGTCAGCTTTACAAGGAAAATTGAGAAAGAAGAGTATTGTTGTGGCAGCACAACAAACTGCATTTGATGCAGTCATTACCTTTTATAAAAAATTGTAGCAGAGACAAACTGAAATTATTTAGATATCTGTTTTTTTTTTAATGTGCATATATGTAAGACTCGAGGTTAAGTTAACTCATTCTCCTTCTATTAAAAACTCTGTGCTAGTTTAAAAGGTTTCATTTACATTCCATCTAGAGTGAAGGTTTTGTTTTCTAGCAGAAATCTCATCATTAATCAGAGCTGGATGCAATTTACACCACCTTCAAAGGCCCTGTAAAGAGATAAAGAAAAAAATGTCAGTCAAATGGCAAAATCCACAGCGAAAAATTAGAACTCAGAAAGAAATTATTTCAGCATGCATCACTTCTGTGGCATTGCCAGTGCAAATCTATGCAGTAGGTCCCCACAGCAGAGTCTACAGTGGCTAAGTTTTGAGGTTTTGCTTTATATATGTTGTTCTAATGCCGGGCTATCAAGTTGCACAGTGTTCTAGGGTAACTGAAAAATGTGTCTTTAATACAGTGTGTGCTAAATAAGCCAGATTTCTTTGCTGCCGTTTCTGAGATGAGCGCAATGAAATCACACACGGAACTTCTCTAATTTGCTCTATTGTGCAGATCTCATTAGGATCTTCGTTTGCTGTGGCCACTGTTCACTTGCCAGGGAGCCTGTCTTCAGAGTGATTGAGATAATGAAAACATAACATCTATAAGGACAGATGAGTTTCAGAGGATGTTAGTTATATTAGCATGAGATAGATATATCTTTAAAAAATTCTGCATATGATTTAAATTAAATACATGCAAAGATTTAGAATAAAAGAAAAAAATATTTGCTTTTCACTATTTATATCATAGAATCATAGAATTGACTAGGTTGGAAGGGGTCTTTAAGATCATCTAGTCCAGCCACCAACATAACTGATAAAAAAAACCATCACTAAACCAAGTCTCTAAGCACTACGTCAACCCATCTTTCATATACCTCCAGTGATGGTGCTTCAGGCACTTCCCTGCACAGCCGATTCCAAGGCTTCAGAACCCTTTTCAGTGTAAAAATTTTTCCTGATATCCATTCTGAACCTCCCCTGGTGCAACCTGAGGCCATTTCCTTTTGTCCTATCGCCCGTGATTTGGGCAAATCATAGAATCATAGCCTTTTGGTCTGCATTTCTGTAATCAGTGTACAGTGTGGTCTGCTTCAGGTTCGAAATTTTATGACCCATTTCCTACGGGAATCTGTGAGATCTAAACACTGAAATGCACACTCAGACCTCCTCAAATGTACAGTGGCTGAGGGCTACTCCTGCATCCACACATGTTCTACCCTAAATTCAAAGCAAAAGAACTTCAATGAGACCGACTAGAGACGAGATGCTTCAAAAAAGGGGTATAAATAGGCCTATCAACACAAGGATTCTTGGTGACCCAGATTTGCAGTAGTCAATTGTGTTCAAGCTTCAGATGAATTAAGCCATTTGAGATGCTGAATACATTCAGAATATCCCCCCTAAATATCAGGTTTAGGTAACAGCACCGCAACATTCAAAATATCATGTTGCCTGTACTCTGATGTCATTACCTGCTGACTTGGGGAAATTAAAATTATGACGAGGAGGTGGTAGTATCTGCATACAGGTGCATTTGATTTCCCTACGAGTAGGAAGATTTGGATGCATACAGGCTCTATTTTCAGCATTTTGTCCCCTAATTTCTTCCTAGTTAAAATGCATGCAGTGTTGCCATCACAGCTCATGTATTTAATAATTGGAAGCATCAAACCATCCAAAATAAGCTGCAAAATCAGCACTCCTAGGTTAGGTTTTATGTACCGTCAGAAGAAAACTGTGCATGCTGCAAAGATGAAACAGAAATGCCCTGTTATGTGTGTCATATATGGCAATCATATTAACCCAAAGATGTAAAAATATGAGGGTATTGTTGTGAGAATGATTTTTGATGGGTCACTTAAAAGGGGTGAGATAATTTTTAAAAAAACTTTGTGAATCTTTAAAATGTCAGTTTTAGATATTAGTATGACAAAAATAATAACAACCATCAGATGCTGGAAAATGTTAGGAGCTAAAGTAATAAATTACTTGTTTTGTACCTGTTTTTCTATTAATTTTACAAATTCCTCATTGGGTGAAGATGACCCTGGTGTGTGTAGTCCTTGCATTCCACTTGTCCTAGAAGAGAAACAAACCAAAAACCGAAACAGAATCATAGAGTCATAAAATGGTTTTGAATGCAAGACTATCACATTCCAACCCCCTCCCTGGGCAGGGACACTTCCCACCAGACCAAGTTGCTCAAAGTCCCATCCAACCTGGTCTTGAACCCCTCCAGGGATGGGGCAGCCACAGCTTCCCTGGGCAACCTGTTCCAGTGCCTCATCACCCTCACAGTAAAGAATTTCTTCCTAATATCTTACTTAAATCTTCTCTCTTTCAGCTGAAAACCATTACCCCTCATCCTATGGCTCCACTCCCTGATCAAGAGTCCCTCCCCTTCTCTCCTGTAGCCCTTTTAGGGACTGGAAGGGGCTCTAAGGTCTCCCTGGAGCCTTCTCTTCTCCAGGTTGAACAACCCCAACTCTCAGCCTGTCCTTATCGCAGAGGGGCTCCAGCCCTCTGAGCATCCTTGTGGCCTCCTCAGGACTCCTTCCAACAGAAATGTCAACACTTATCTCTGAAGGCAAACATTTTGAAGAGTTTCGGTCTTTCAAGATCAGTTACATGGTTTGGAGGTCTTTTTTTTTTTCCTGTATGAAACAGCAACAGTAGCACCAGAACACCCAGGATGTGACTGCTGTGGTCTGTGTGATGTACCTGGCGCAGCAGCTGAGCCTCCAACAGCCTCAACAACCAGGAGAATGCTGCTAGGCAAAGCACTGGGAAGTACTGGTTCTACAAATTAATTTCAATCTTCCTGCAAGAGGGTGATCTAAGACAGTCCGTGTATGCAGAGAGGCAGCTGATGTCTAACAAAACATGGTGCTCACCATTTGGAGCTGAAAATCGCATCTGTTGGAGAAGGACGGGGAAGGAACACCAAATTTTCCTATGCTGTAACGTGAGGTTCTGTTTGGATTCTTTTTTTTTTTTTTTTCTTTCTCTTTTATGCACATTTTTCTAATCTGAATTCAAGCCTGATGTCATCTGCCTTCCCTTCCTCAGTGCATATGTGGGTTTTCACACGCACTCATCACTTCAAGGACAAATCCTTAAACAGCAGGGAATGGGTCCAAATGGCTCATCCATTTTGGCAGAGTTGATTTGTCATCAGGATCAAAGCAAGTCTCGGCTTCAAGATGTTTCCCCTGTTGCTTCCCTAGCTTCCTAGGGATTTGTTTCTCCTCTCCCTGTTTCTGGGGAGGCAAATCCTCCTTTTCTGTTTCTGTGGGATCTTGGTTTCCTTGCTATAGCTATGCTGGGTATGGCCTGGAGTCCAGGATCTTGACAGAGCTGTTCCACCACTGGAGTGTTCTTTGTCCTGCCTGCTTTTCTCTCTTTTCCATTCTTTTTTGTCTTTTTTCCTAATATTAATATTAACTTAATATAAATATTAATATTCTTCTAATATTTTGCCCAGAGAAGCTGTGGCTGCCCCATCCCTGGAGGGGTCAAGGCCAGGCTGGATGGGGCTTTGAGCAACCTGGTCTAATGGGAGGTGTCCCTGCCCAGGGCAAAGGGTTGGAACTCATTGATCTTTAAGGTCCCTTCCAACTCTAACTATTCTATGATTCTATGACTCTATGATTAACACTGGCATCCTGCCTGCCATGTCAGTGTTTTGAGAGAAAGCATTTTCATTCTGCAGAGAGGTCCTGCTGTCTCCTCAAATATACCCTGAAGTATTTTCTAGCAAATTCTGCCATGCCTTTGCAGGGTATGGATATTTTTTGCAGGAGTGAGTGCAGCTGTTAGCAAGGCCAAGCTCTTTAAATGTCTCCTAGTGCAGTAACTTGTGGCCTCTGTGATAGGCAGACCTTTTCCATGCACGGCTTCTTCAAAGCTTAACTGTCTTTGATCTGTAGAGATATTTTTATAGCATTTATGGATACTAATGAGGCAATGTTGTGATGATCAGTTAGATTACCCAGCTAACGCACATTTCCTCTGTGACAAGCAACAAGCTGGGACCAGTTTGCCTGGGTGTGCATCTAGGTTAAGGCCTGTCTTTGACTGGCAGAATTAGGAATTCCCTCTGTGGGGGAATGGGCACCGGTCACTTTAACTGCAATGATCTTCCAGTAAGCTATAGTCCCTCACTGTGTCCTCACTGTGTGCCCTCCCTCTGAACAGTTCCTAAATAGTCTTCTGAGAAAGATAAAGACCGGGAGCTCCTGCAACATGCTCCCAATGGGAAGACAGAACAGCAACAGTAGCACCAGAACACCCAGGACATGACTGCTGTGCATTCAGGCCACCAGCGGCAATTTCTATGCAAACTTTCATTTTACAGGTATAAAATCACCAGTAGCAGAGCTTTTGGGTCTGCCTGAGTGCTGGAGATGGTGTATGCTGTAGATGGAAGTCTTGCACATACCTGCTCTGGATTTGTACAGTTCTTCTCCACAATGACTATTGAGATGCTCTTGGAAATGTTCTTGAGGTTCACCTCCCAGTGCGATTAAATAAACTCTGAGTCCAAATTAACATTTTTTTGTTTCATCATTTCCTCCCTCCCACTGCATGTATCAAGGTTAGCGGGAGAGAACTGACAACCAGAATATATGTTTGAGTAAACAGAGGAGATTATTTTAAAAACAAAAGGACAGGAGAGCTGTCCCTAGAGCCAGCAGGAAGGTCTATGACCTTTATAATTCTTTTGAAACATGCTGAGGAATATTTCCTCTTTAGCTGTACCAGTATGGTGTCTTTGACAGGGTGGGCTTTTGAAGTAGGAAAACTGTGCTGTTATTTCACACACCTCTGGCTCACAGTTGGTGACAAGCATACAGACCAGAATGGTGATGGTGCCACTGATTAGCTGGACCGCACTCTCTATTGACAGCTGTCCATATAATTTGTGTGGCTGCCTTATAGGGGTTACTGTCAGGGGAATTAGTACAGTAAAGATGCTGAGAACCTCTAACAGACGTGTCGCTGTTGAAAATGAGCGCTATTTGTCATCCTGTTCCTGTCTCTCAGAGCCCAGATCATTTTTCTCCGAGTACGTAAAGATCTTGTCATTTACATTTCCCAGTCAAGTACAGAAGGTGAATAGGGCAGCGCAGCCTGTGATGGGGGAAAGGAGCTCAGGCATGGATAACACTTCTTCTGCTGAGGCTCAGGGAGCAAAACTAAAATTACTCTTCACTTAAGAGGCAAAAATGTCTTTCCTCCAGACTTCAGGCATCTGTATAGGCAAAGGTGGACTGTGTCTGCAAGGATGTTCTCTGGTGGGACACGAGGGAAGATGCCTGTATCAAATTCAGTGCACAAGTGCTAGGAAACCTTTCCATTCGTTCACGGAGGTAAGGACGGATAAACTTTGCTTTATTCACATCATATGGCACAATTACAATGAAAACAAGCTACACATCAGCCAGATCCTCCTCTGACTGCATCGCATTCATCCTGTGGCTTGCTTATGGCCAGCGGAAAAACATGTAACTTCCTTCATAACATTTGATAAACAAACTTGCACAACTCATTTTTGAAGAAAAAAAAAAAAGAGGAATTTCAGCTGCTGTATGTAGGTCTGCTGATGTAGGAATAAATACTAGAATTCTGTGGTGATAGCTTTGGTTTCTTTCTATAATTTACTGTCTCCTCTTTATAGTGGAGTATTTAATTGACAAAAGCACAGAAATCCTGGGTTCTTGTCTCTTCACTTAATTCTGGTTATCACAGAAATGTGAGTACAGCTTGTATCCCCAAAGAGGAAAAATAAAATAAACGTCAGCAATGTGCCAAAAACAAGTGCTGTGTTCTCTAAAGGAAGGGAGAAACAAACAGAAACTGTTACTTTGATAAAAGTGTTAGAAGAATTTAAATGAAGGTACATAAATTACTGGTATGCTGAATTTGGAGAATTAAGTGCATAGCCAAAATGGATATTCCCTGACACCCATGTATCTTATTAGGCAGCGCTTTGACTAAACACACAAAAATGTTCACCCTGTAATGGCTCTATGCAATATTTTCCCCTGCTATTAATTTGTTTTGTCATTTTCCATGGTATGAACAAATTAAATACCACACATGTCTCAAATAATTAGGTTTTCTTGGTCATTCTTCCTATCTATCTGCTCGTCTGTCTGACAATATCAGGTCGATGGTGGTGAGAAGAGGCATGGAGCTGGGGTACCATGAGATAACCAAATCTTACAGAAACAGAGTTGAATCATAGAATCTTAGAATGTTGGGGTTGGAAGGGACATTAAACACCATCCAGTGCCCTAGACAGGGACACCTCCCACCACACCAGGTTGCTTAAAGCCCCAACCAGCCTGGCCTTGAACCCCTCCAGGGATGGGGCAGCCACAGCTTCTCTGGGCAACCTAGGCCAGGATCTCACCAACCTCATCTCCACTCCCTGATAAAGAGTCCCTCCCCATCTCTCCTCTAGCCCCCTTTAGGTACTGGAAGGCTGTTATAATGTCTCCCTGGTGAAGTGTCCCTTGAATCTGTCATGGATTTTCAAGAGGGAAAAATCTGCCTCCAAAGGGATGACTCTTTAAGAAGCTTTGCTGCGATGGCAAGGACACAAGAAGCTCAGACAAAACATTTGATGCCCGGGACCAAATCCCATGCAATGTTTTTCAGGCCTGGAAGGACACTGCTGTGCTAACCCTAAGAAACCATTGCCAGTGGCTGCCTTCCAAACACAGTGTCAGGACGTGTTGCAATAAGTGAAATTTCTTTACCATCATGCGCAGGGATAATCCATCCTGGAACTATCATCCTGCTAATCCCTTGTTTAGCCTGGCCTTTCAGCACCAACCAGCAAATGTGGCCCAGATACTGCAACTCCTTCTCTGAGATAGTGACCGTCATAAACTACTCAGGCAATGACTCTGTTCTCACATCAAAGCTCAGGGCTTGCTTGGTTTTGTTTTAGTTACAACTAGGCCCCTGTAACATGCAGGCACACCACGTCCAGGCAGAACTCTTGCTAGTACTCAAAAAAAATTAAAATTCTTACTTTGAAAAGTGCAGTATATAAACAGCACACCAACTTCAAATTAAAAGAAAGTTAGCAGTGGTCCCAACATATTCACTGAGATGGGGTCCCTCAACTTCTGCATGTCTCATCTAAGCCAATTTAGCAAGCAAGACCCCTGGTGTAGCCAGAGCCCTGTCTCCACTGTGGGCACAACCAGACCTACTTAACTGCAGAGCTTGAAAATAACCCCCAGACTTCAGGGCTGCTCATTCATTACTCATAGCTGTGAGACTTTGGCTAATGGGCTTCTACATTTTTCTGCCTGGCTGATGCTGTAACAGCTTTGTGGCTCAGGAAACGTGTTTTACATTGCCGTTATTGCAGCAATCACTGTGTCTTCAAAGGCACCTGGGGAAGATGCTGGGAGGTTGTGCTTTGCTTAAGGGTGCTTGCTGCAGCCACCCAGGCACGTTGGGCATGGTCTAGCTCTGTGGGCATGATGAGTGCCTGCCCTGTGAGGTGGTAGAGTCACCATCCCTGGAGGTATTTAAGGATTGGGTAGATGCGGCACTTCAGAGCATGCTCTAGTGGCCAAGACTGTATGGGCTTTTTTGTGTGTATGGCTGGACTTGGTGATCTCAGATGTCCTTTCCAACTCTGATGATTCTGTGATTCTGTGAGTGCCTTCCTCTCATGTGTCCTGCTGTGTGACCAGGGATGAAGGTGCAGTGAGGTGCTATCAACACCACCCAGCTGGTGCTTTTTGGGCCACAACTGCAGGGAGATAACCTTGTACAGGCTGACAATGTTATCCCTTGAAAGCTGGTGTTCCATGTCACCACGTGGGACCAGGAGGAGTGTTATCAGATGTTCAGGGTAAGCTGCCTGCTCAAAGCAAGCCAACTGTTCCATCAGGAACGGTGCTGGCTGGCCCTCCTGATCCTTCCCCATGGACCACAGACAGGTCCAAGCATGCACCCTACAGCTTCAGTGTCTGCACACAACCTTGAAAAGAAGCTATTTTTATTCCTTCATCCAAAAGTACGGCTCTGAAAGGTCAGTAAACACCAGCTGTGGCTCAGTGCCAGCGAAGTCAGCGGGGATCCAAATAAAACGAGACAGGTTTTGAACAAGATATTGTACTTTATTGCGGTGTAATGACCCATGGTCACATACATACAGACAGCACGGGTTGTCGGCCAGCTTCATGCATGACTCATTGCCAGCTCTGGAAACACAGGCTGCTGCCTGGTGAGACGCTCTGCTCACTCGGGCAGCAGAGATGTCCCCGGGCAGAGCTAAAAACAAGGAGCGGCCATCAAGGAGCACAGCTGGAAAGACATGGAAGTGGTCCCATCCCATGCCATAGGTTAGTGTTACTCCTGATAGCTTCTGACCCACTAGACATGGGTATGTTTCATACTGGATGAAACTACAAAGCAAGCTTTCCCCTCAAAAGCACTTCAGCGATTGCTCAGATAGGTTTGTCTCTTTAATAAAAACATTCTTTACAACTTAAATATGGGTGATGGCAAAGTTAAATGAGGTCATTATTGCCACTTTAGTTGTGTAAGTTAGGCCTGAACACCGAGAACATTTTTCTGTACATGAATCATGAAAGTTTATTTTCAAGAATCTGGAAAAGGACTCAAAGCTCTAGATCCAGCTCCTAGACCTGAGGCAGATTTCCTGCAACGTTTCAGTCATCTGCTCCCTTGTACCTCAGTTTTCTATTTCCACAAGAAAAGAGACAAATAAAACCTGACTTTTGTTTTGTCCTTAGCTTAACTATTTTTTATTGATTTTGTTTATGTTTATGATATTTTTAACTCGGCAAAATCTATTGAAAAGGACATAAAATCTTGCCTCTAGTCCCAGTGACTGGAATGTGGTCAGCAATTTGACAACTGGGATAAGAAATTCATCCTGAACAGAAATATCATTAAAACTACCACTCAAGATGAAACTTTGAAGCAGACCCGTATTCCGTCTATCTAGAATTTAACTCCACATCAGCAACCAGTATCATTTGCACAGCCTCCCTCTGCCAAGCCCTGTTTTTAAGGGAGCTGCAGAACAGCACATTTCCACAGACAAAAGAACAAAGAAAATAATCTGAATTCGAAAGGAAAAAAAAAAAGAAAGGAAATGAAAAGATCGAATTAAACTAAGTTAATTGGAAATGGGGAGTACAGTGGGAAAAATACAGAAGGTGAAAAATGTTCTTTTAAAAAACTGCAGTAATAAAGAGTACACCACTTTTCTCACCTGTCCTTCAGGATAAATGGGGGGAAAAAACAAAATTCAGAGCTTCAGGTAGCTGAATCAATGGGAGAGTCTTTCAGAAATTCAGGGGCCATCCAAGACAAATCAGAGATTAAGTCAGAGAGCATTTGCAGGGAACGTAACGCAAAGACACTTTGGGATTTTTCTCTTTGAGGGACATGAAAAAGTGTCTGCGCTTGTGTTAACAACAGAAGGAGACAGGGAACAGGCAGAGAGCTGGAAGCAACCAGAAAATCAGGTATCTGTGTGAGAGAAAAAGAAAACAATCAGAGCAATATGCAAGTTGGAGGGAGACGAGTAACTATAAATAACAATTTGCTGCCTCCTTTTTTTTTGATTCCTGCTATGTTTGGGGAGGCTAGACTTTGTGTATTTTTTTATTTTTCACTTTTTGTCCATGGCACAGCATCCTAGAAGAAGCTGATAGCATCAATTCATTAATGAAAAACAACATTTTCAGAACATCCTCGCTGACACCTTTCCAAAACCCTTGACAACCGTAGAGACCCAGGGCCCGGCTGTCAATATTTTGTTATACGTGATATTAGGGGAGAGAAAAAAGCTATCTCATTATGTCAAGGTGGAAAGTATCATTGGGTGAGTACTTGGAAAAATATGATTCTAATGTTAGCTTGAAAAAATCAGCACTTTTGCAATGTGAGTTGTTAGGCCATGAAGACGAGGTCATGTGGAACAGGACGCTAGTTCCAACAGTGACCTGATGAAATAATATTTTTAAGCAAAATTATGCTTTTTTTTAAGGCTTATCTCATCTTACTTTATTTTCAGTAATGCGCTTGAGCAGTTTAAAACATAAAGAAAGTAGAGTAGTAGCAGCTTGCTGAAGACTCAAGGTACCCCTTGGTTTATGAGAAAAGAGAAAGAAAGGCAGGACTTTCCATCACACCTATTTTTCTATATTATTTAATTGTCCTGCAGTGTAAATCTACATACTGTCTATAAATTACACAGATAAGCAAAGCTACTGTCCCAGAAAGCCTCTACTCTTAAGTGTGTTCGAGGTAATTACCAGTGAGGAGCTGAAGACAGGCAGCATTCCTAGATTCTAAAGATGAGTTTGAAGGCAAAGGTAGCACTTGTCCGGTGTATAAAAGGAAGAGGTTTTAAATGTACTGGAAAACAGGAAATGAGGGTGAAGTTGCCTGGGAGAGGGCACTTTGTAATGAAAGAAGGGAGTAAAAAGCCACCAGACTCAAATAATACAAGAAGAACAGAGGGATGCCAGGGTTAGGTCCTTGATGGCAGAGCAGTGGGGAAGCAGCCAGGGAACGGATTAAAGGAACATTGGAATCCAAAGGGCTGTGCAACGCTGATGGTGTTGTGTCCCCCCACCCCCTCATATTTTGGCTGCAGTGAGTGCTGGTAGATATGAAGGTGATAGAAAAATATATTTAGGGAATAAAAGTAAAGGGTGACTAAGAAGTGGACATAAATCCAAGAAAAGGATGTTTCAAGCTCACATTTTAGATACTAACATCTCCAGTGTTTACTAGTTGGCTTCTTTCTTTCTCTCTCTCTCTCTCTTTCTAATGGAGTTTGCATCTGTCACAGACTACTCCTCAAATCTTGGCTTTTGGGTATTAGTGTTGGCTTTTGCGTATTGGTGTTAGCTTCTGAGGAAAACACAAAGCTTAACCTAAAGCAGGACTCTTGCTTGAGGCCTGCACATCACTGAAATTCTGCTCAAACCCCTTTTTGAAGACTTCAGTCATTCACAATTCTTAAATTCCTCAAGCTCAGGGGCCCATTATTTGCCATTTGTTTCTGTTTTCTGACTGGTGACATTTCAAGCCAGTTTAAAGTACATTTAAATGAGGTTCCCTGATCCACACCATATTTATAGGCATGTTTGTGGGATTCTCTGTTTCTGTTACCAAAACTCTCAGGGCGGTGCTCCCGTTAACCTGGACCAGTGTGAATTTATGATAAATGCCTGCGCTTTCTTGGCATGCTTTATTGTCTCACAGTCCAGGGCAGTTCTGATGGACAAGCACAGTGGCCGACAGCTCTCAGGGAGACAATTGGGCTGAATATTTGCTGAGTGATCATAATCACTGTTTTTAATCATGGAAAAATGCTCCCCCTGCCCTGTGCTTGGTACCCTGAGTGTATCATTGAAAATGAAGCCTGTGTACAAATAATGACTCTTCAAAATACCTGTTGTTACAGTTTCAGATGCATCCAGCAATTCACACTTTATATGGCCTCTGGTGAGAGTCCAGTTAGGTTCAGAATATTGTGAGAAATGCTGAGGATCTTAACTGATGGACTGACAAGCTCCAGGTCATGAGAGCAGGATAAATGCAAAGTGTGTAAGCATCTCTTACAATCTATATAATCTCTCCTTAAAAATCACGTGTAGTATGGGCACCCTGTGTACAGTTATTCTACTTTTAGCCATGGTTTTCTCCTCCAAGGTAGCCGCCTCTGCGTCCTGAACTCTAATTTTCTCTCTTTTTCCCTTTTCTGAGTGCCCTTTCTAGACGTTATAATTACCCCGCAACTTGTGTAGTTGCACAGTTTGGAGATTAATGGAATGCATTATCTTGCAGCCTTACCTCTTGCAATGGAATTACATTACAAATCAGCAGGATATATCTGTTACTTCTCTGCAAGCACCTTATGAACAGTCACAGTCCTGCTGTGAGGCCATCCAGGGTGACTGCAGAGGAAGGTCTCCTCTTCAATTTACTGCTGAAGAACCAAGTCCTTTAAAGTAAGATTTGTGCTCCCCGCCAGAATGCAGTCACTAATGAGAAGGAGGTGTTAATGAAACAATTTGATAAATGTGTTCATATCAAAGTCTAATAAAGGGGTTTATTTCACCAGGAAGCCATTTTTTTCAGTGCATGGGGCAGTGATGCCCTTGCCAAACCAACCATCCAGGAATGAGCGTGGAGTTAAATCAAAGAAACAGATGTGGCTGGGTACGGCAGGCTTCCTTTTGTGTGTCAAAAAATAGGAGCACGTTCATCTGTTTTGTAATTTGCCAGTAGTATTTTGCCTGGCTTAGTGGAATACAGCAGTCAGACAAGCACTGCTCATGCACCATTTGCACTCCGAGCCACCCATCCAGCGCAAGGCTCAGTTCCTTAGAGCCCACTCCCACTTTTGAACACCCAAGCTCCCAACTTTTTCCCTTCCTAGCACTTTTGAAGGTCAACAGCATCCTCTCTGGCTTGCTTGGATTGTGCAAGGAAACTTCCAGCAGCTCCAGAAAATATTAACCTGTGTGACTGGATGGCGAAGAGGTGCTGACATGCCACAGGCAAGATTTAAAAAGGCGAAGGACTCAGCCATACATGCTTCTGCTGTCTCTGCTCCCCTTTTCCTGAAAACACTGTGCAGCTGGGATTGTAGAAATAACAACAATAAAAAGTTGGGATTGTTAAAATTGGATGTACAACAAGGGAAACCCATCTGACCTGTATTTTTATATGATGGCTGTTTTACTAAGATGTACAGCCCCCATTTTTGTTGGGTTTAATTCAGAATTGGCTGGGCTGGCTTCTCCTTATGGAACCACAGAGCCTGCCCGTTGAATTCCTCTAAACCCTCCAAAACAAAGATACAGTAAATCACCTTTCTTTTTTTTTTTTTTTCCCTATGAGTATAAATCCAGCTGTTTTATGTAGCACTGCTTTTCAAAAGGCTCAGTTTCCACCAAAAAAAAGAGGAGAACAACGGACCAATTTTGTTGATAGAAGCATTGAATCAGGACGTTATAGCATGGTCACAGCCCTTTCCTTTCCCATTCTTCACTAATAACAATGCCAATGTGCCTCCTCCAAGAGTCCTACATGTGCACTCTCACTTAGATTTTGGAGTAGGAGTTTTAAAGAAAAGTGCTTTGGGCTGTTTTCATTTTGCATCCAACAAAGTTAACTCTATGCCCAAAATTTGTTGCTCCACACAGGATGTCAACATAATACTAGTCTACTTTTCTGTAGATCTTGTTGGAAGAACTAAATGCAAGTGGGTGAGTATTTCCTGGACACCACGTGGAGTTTTGAGGAATGATCATTATCTCCTAAATGACTTGTGTTGGGCCTTTTGTAATGACTAAGGATTTTTTGGATGGGTTGCTAGTTCAGATCAACTCTTTGTAGATTATATTATAGAGAATGAAAGACTCCCACACACCTACCTCCAGCTGTCATTTGCCAGCAGCTAAGAACTCATTTGATTTCACACTTCAGAAAGTATAAAAGACCCTCCAACTATCCATTTTCCTACTTTAGTTCTAGACTTCTAGTCTATTCACAGAGCTATGGCATCCTTGTCCTTACATATTTTCAAAATAATCCAAACCCTTGTACTTCCACTACATGAAAAAAAATATGTCAGCAGAACAGAAGTCTTATTCAGAAGAAAGTGGTTGTTTTCAAGGTTTTCATACATACTTTAAATTGTTAAATATACTTACAATTTTCCAATCCAGCAAGCATGGGAGTGTTCCTCCTTGCCTTGCCTGTTAAATTTAGTCAGATGCTCTGAAAAGGGGAGCAGATTGTTCACTGCTGGCAGGTAAAATCAGGAAATAAAAATATTGACTCAAGACCTTTGCAGGACAATTAAACAGCTAATGAAAGGGCTGAAGTTCCTGAAACCACAAGGCACAGGAACGAAAGGCGGTGTGGCGCAGTTTGGCACTCCTCTGGGTTCTACTTCTGATACCAACATGCTTTGGCTGGGGAGATTATAATGGTATGGTGGTAAAGTGTCATGACTAACTGGCAAATGCTTCCTGAAGCATCTCTCATCCAAAACAGACCTTTTATTCCCTCTTTCTATTTTTGGAGACAGGATGTTAACATTGCTTTACCTTTCCTTTGGACAATGAAGCTGCAGCAGAGAGGCTGAATGCTGACCGGTGCAAGCAGTCTGGTCCCTCTGCAGAGCTGCTTCCCTGATGGCCAACCAACTCTTCTGAGGCAAACATGGGAAGAAGACTGGATACCAGGAGCAGAAGTCATCTATCCCAGGGCCCTCCTGGAAAACAATAGTTCCTCACTGGCATAATTTTCCCCAATCAGACAGAATAAGCAAATTTGATGCTGAAATCCCAGTATGCCCCATGGACTGTAACTGGGAGTGGGAGAGAAAGAGTCACAGTGATTTCCACTTGTAAAAACATTAACCATCTTGGCTCACTCTGTCCCCAGGTGTGCGGTTACTAAATCCCTGAATCATGTGCTGGTCCTAGCAGCTCAGGATTTTCTGATGGACACATTGAGCTTCCGAAGTCCAAAGATAACAACTTATAACTATAGCATGGCATGAGTTTTCACTCAGCTGCAAATGTGTTGAACTCTGCTGGCTCAGTTCAGCCAGAATCCCAGTAGACACAAGGTGTCTTAGGTTTCAAAAGACTCAGGGTTTCTGCTTTTCATGGAGGCACCAGATGTAGGGATGTGAGCTTCTGGGCTCCAGGGTTCTGTACCACACATTGATTTCCCAAACTAATTCATTCCCAGTGTAGAGGCACTGGAACAGGTTGCCCAGAGAAGCTGTGGCTGCACCATCCCTGGAGGGGTTCCAGGCCGGGTTGGATGGGTCTTTGGGCAACTTGGTCTAGTGGAAGGTGTCCCTGTCCAGGGCCAGGGGTGTTGGAACTGGATGATCATTAAGCTCCCTTCCTACCCAACCCATTCCATGATTCTATGATAGAAATTCTGTGTTTGGAGAGAACAAGAAGAAGATATAATCGTAAAGATCATGTCATATCCAGATTGCAATAACTCTACCAGGACAGGGATGGCACCAAGAGCCTGAAGAACAGCAAATACGGAACAGCAAATAGACATGTCTTTAAGAAAGCTGAACGCTGGGCAGGAGGAGCAGTGATTTGGTTAATCCCATGAGTGGAACTGCCAGAGCTCGCCTTGTTCAGCAAAGGCTAACAGGGAATACGTCTGTCCTGTGCAAATATATCATGAGGATAAACATCAGGAAGGGAAAAGAGCTGGTTAAGCTAAAGGACAATATTGGCTCAGGAAGAAACAGTTATAAGCTGGTCATGAATAAATTGAAACTGGGAGCCAGAAACAATTTTCTCGCCATCTCAGTGAAGCCCTGGAAAAGCCTGCTGGTAGGAGAAGCAGACATTAACTATGTCTTACAAAATAGAGCCCGGGGAAGGAAATATGTGACATGACAGCCTGTGATAGCAGAAGCTGGGATTGATGTCTTCCTAAGTGACATGGAGCATTCACTGGAAAAAGCCTATGAGCCCAAATGAGGACCATCTTGCCCGCTGCTGTTTGCTGTGAATGGCAGTGTGATGCTTACCAGCGTTCAATGCTCAAGGTTTTTTGCATGGGGAAATGGAGAGGGGGAATATTTCTGACCTGATCACACCCACTGCACTCTGGACACATTTGCCCAGAATGGTGCTAATATCCTTGCCATGAAAGGCATGGGATTTTATTGACCTTGGCAGAAGTTTGAGCCTAATGTGACATAACTTGTAGAGTTTTCTGGCTACAGGGGAACCTCAGCAGGCTGGTGGGGCTTGTTACTTCTTTGGAATGGACAGAGCAATGCCTTACATGTTCCACTGGCTTTAAAACAGGGCTTCTATCACTTTTGTCGCTTGAACCTTCATTTTCAAGTTGGAACAGCTTAGCCAGGTGCCTCCTACCTATACAGGAATAATACCTTACTCAGAACTATTTATTTGGCAAAGGATCCTGCTGATAATTTCATATCTGGCACATTTAGAGCAGGGGTTTGTTGCAACCCTTCCCCTTAAAGGCACTCTCTAGAGGGCTCCAGCTGGAACATGAACACAGATAGTAAATGGTTAACATAGGTATTGAGGACTGGCAGGACTGGCAGGATATGCATACATACAGAAAAGACCTTGTTAAGGGTGCTTGGGAGCAGGGACAGCCTTTCTTATGGCCAGGACATCTCAAGTGGTAGTTCTGATGCCCAAATTTTGTCACGTACTTTCGCAGGGGCTATAAAATTCCCCGTCCTGACCTATTTATTTTGTCCTACTATTAATCCCCAAGCTGTGTATGGAAGGAAACATACTGGTGACTGCTCTATGTCTGGAAACACAAGGTCTGTTCACATTTGTAAATTGTCCTTGTTATGGTGCAACAGCCAGCTGCAGATATTTGTGTTGGTTTTTTTTTTTTTTTTTAATTAATCGATATGGCAAGGAGAGGGAGTGGAAGAGTCCCAAAGTAACAGACCGGTGTTTATTTGCACTGACATCTGAGATTGTCTTAAAATGTTATTGGATATTCTGTCAAGAAATACAGGAACTGGGAGTCTGTGGATCTTGTGTTACTTTTTTCTGGGTGTGAGTTTTATGTTATATGGAAGAAAAATAATTTTTATTTTTAAAAATTACTTCACTGATGACCCACACATAAGTGTGATTTTGTGTTGCTACCCACTTTCTGCTGGAAAGAAAAAGAATTGATTTTATTTTGGTTTGGATTATATTTTTTCTGAGATCACTGGAGAGAAATAAAAATATTATGCTTTATCCATAATGACATGCAATATCTTCTATGAGGGGGAGAATGAATAGCTTGACTACTAATAATGAAAGAAAAGACAAAGATGCCTTTAGAAAAAATGTCTGAACTTATTCTACTATTAACTAGAGGCTTTACAGTAGCTTCACATTTTTCTTCCAGAAAAGAACTTTCATGCATCATTCATAGCAAGCATGAATTTCTATTCAGTATGCTGCTTCTTCACATATTACCTTCATTCTTTGTCAGAATCATAGATGACTCAACTCATTCATATAGTTCAGGAAAACCACAGAACTACTCTTTTGTACTGCAAATAAAAGAGGAAAATAACTTTAAATGCCAAAGAAATAGTTTGCAATGGTAAGCAGGTCTACTGAGCTGGATGAGAGTGTTCTAATAAAGTAGTTTTATCAATTCCATCTCCTGAACAAAGCATTTCTGCAACATTTTCTTTAAAGCAGAAATTTCCTTCCAGCATAGGGACATGTATGTGATATACTTAACCACCTGGGGTCACTTACAAAACAGTCTGGGTCTCATGCTGTTTTCCATATCCTACACTTTTTTTTTTGATCATTTTCTGGTTCATCCATCTCTGCCCCTGAGTGTCTGACAATGTAAGAGTCTAAACTTTGAAACCTGCTCCTGTACGAATTAGAGCTGAGGGGCAGAAGTCACACATATAACTAGCCACGTGACAAAGAAGCAGAAGAGCTGGCTTGGTAGAGCTGCCAAAAAGTAGGCCAGATACAGAATATCTGCAGGTGCATGATTTTACAACCAGGACTACGTATGAACAATAAGTGCCTCAGACCATCCACCTACCAGAGGTAGAATCATAGAAGGTGTTGGGTTGGAAGACACCTTTAAAGGCCATTTAGTCCAACCCCCTGTCAGTGAGCAGGGACATCTTTAGCTAGATCAGAATTGCTCAGAGCCCCACACAAACTGACCTTGAATGTCTCCAGGGATGGAGCCTCCACCACCCCTGTGGGCAACCCGGGCCAGTGTCTTACCACCTTCATTGTAAAGAACTAGGGCCATAAAGAACTAATGTAGCCAAAGGAGACAAGCAGGCACGATGCCCAGGTCATCCATGTCTAGTAGGCTGTCTGACTTCAGCTCCAGTCCCTCACATCTTTATGCTCTCTATTTTTAATTTGACCTTTCACGCCTAGTTGAGCCTCATCAGGTTTTGGCTAGTGTTCCTAACTTATTAAACCTAAGACGGGAAGTCCTAACCAGTGTTTACTCAAATAAAATCGACACTAAGGTCAGAGAATGAATAAGAAAATAAAGTTTTCAGAATTAGGCTAGTGGAAAAGGCATCTGCATCCATTGCAGTGCCTTTGAACAAGTGGTTTTCAGGTGTGCATTGCCTTCAGATATATTGCCTGAGCTCTTGGGACTGCAGCTGTAAAATTTCTTCCTTGGGCCTGTGTTGCCATAATCAGGAGAGGTTGTGAGAGTCACCTTCTGTTCTTGAACAGTTACCAAACCATATTATTTTGCTTCATGCTATTGCAAGGAAAATGTGCTTTTATGATAGAGGGTTTCTGTAGTAGAGATTAGTTCAGTCCTCTGCAATTACTGACCTGAAAGCAAGCTGTGTTGGCAGATAACAGCAGGGTCACTCTTCCGCACTCTTTCCTACCCTGTGTAGTGATATTAAACAAAAATGAAAAAACACCTTCAAGTAAGGTACTATAATAATGGCTGTTTCTCATCCTTGACCCCAAGCATTCAGGTTTTGGAGCTTCTGTTTTCATTGATCTTACCTTCATGAAGGAGGTAATATCCAACCCCAAATGAAAACATGGCCTGGCCCATGAAATGCCAAATACAGCAAAGGAAATGTTTTCCTTTTCTCTGCCTTTTCCTCCAATAACAGCCCCCCATTCAAAGGGGTGATTTGCCATTGATTATACTTCAGAGTGTTATTCAGCTATGAAAGGGATCTCAGTATTTTCAAATGGATGAAAATTTTCCATTGAAACAACCTTCATGGACTCTTATAAACTTTCCTGTTTGTTTAGTGCAGGTTCAGTTCAGGCAGCCGTGTATAGTTCAGTTCACCTGATAATAACAGAACAAAAGAGGCAGAGGAAAAGTAGACACCCTAAAGCCAGGGTGTAGTAAAAGTATCAAGTTGCCACATGGATGTTTAATATTTACAAAAGGCATAAACCAACACCTTCTGATGTTGTACATCAACGTTATGTCCGTTGCACTACTCCAGCGTCTCACCCTACCGTAATTATAGAATTAAGTTTGCTGTGGTGAAATTACTTTTGAATTTTGACATGTCTGGCAAAATGGCTTCATCTGCAGATTCCCATGAGCCCTCAGGCTAAACAACCTGTCAATTAGCAGCCATAAAATATGCACAGCAAACTCCCGAATTAGTGCCAAATGGATTTAAATACAGTGGCTTCTAAAGCCGTGGTTCCCGCAAGAGTAATAAGAGTTTTGTGAGCATTTATAAAGTCCTAGCAAATTAGACAATGCACAGTGCTGCAACATCCATTTAAATAACCTAAAACAGACATGTTAAACAACCTTTCTGCACGACACGAAATGGGGTGATTAATAACAATTAATGTAAAATGGGCTATTTGACGATAGCATTTTGTAATTTATATGGAATGGAATGAAGTGAGGCTAGCAAAGAAAACATTGCTGACTTTGCAGGTTCTCAGAACATATGGTAAAATGGCATTGCAGGTTTAAATCAAAAGAGAATTTTCTGGAGGACAGGTTGTATTTTGAGTGCTGGAGGGATCAAAAAAAATACCTGCAGGAGCTGCTTTTTAGGTAGATGAGCACCGTAGAAAAAGATCTGGAAACAAAGACATAGTTGTTTGCTTATTGCTATAAAATAAAATAAAATAAAATAAAATAAAATAAAATAAAATAAAATAAAATAAAATTTCATTATTAGAGTTTATTTTATTCCNAGTGTCTAATGGCACAGCAGAGTGAAAACAGCATTTTGCAGAGTGAGTAACTCTCCCTCTTTTAAGATTAAATGAATGACCCTTGGGAGACATCTATATTTCTACTCTGATCATCAGCCTTCTGGCATAATTTTTTCTCATCCATTCATATAACTCCAGGCACAGACATATTCCTCCTCTGGACCTGTTCCAACAGGTCCATGTCCTTCCTGTGCTGAGGATTCCAAAGCTGGACACAGTACTCCAGGTGGAGGTCTCCCCAGAATGGAGGAGAAGGGCAGAATCTGCAC
>VXBJ01005261.1:37915-264646 GCA_013400055.1 Nycticryphes semicollaris
AGGGCAAAACCCCCCCCCCCCCCCCCCCCCCGCCTCACCCCATTGGCCACGCTGCTGGGGATGCAGCCCAGGATGTGGAGGTGCCTTCTGGGCTGCCAGCACATGCTGCCAGATCATCTTGAGCTTCTTGTCCACCAGCACCTCCAGGTCCATCTCCTAAGGGAAGACCCTTAGGAGACCTGACCCCCAAAAAGAGGTTAAGCAGAAATATTGATTTTCCTGTTCATGTTCCCTGGTAGCATTTAACTTCTATTTTCTAAGAGCAATCTTGGCAATTGTAATGTATGCTGTTGCTTGCAATTTTGTCTGGAGACAGGAGCATACCTCTCCTTTTCAGAGGCAGCGGCAGCATATGCTAATTTAGCATTATGATTTTTCACCCTCCTGCCCCGAACCAATAGTCTTCATCTAACCAACATATGGTTTCTTTCCGCAGCTCTTGAGTCTCCTCACCATTTGAACACGCTGAACAAGTAATATTTTATACTGAAATGAGGTTCAGTCAGAAAGTTAGATCATAGCTAGATCAAAAGCACCATCAAAACCCCTTCCTCTTCTGATGTCTGCTCCTGTGAACTGGGAGCATATCTTCAGATTTATCCCATTTCAGATGAAGTGGGGTCAAATAAAGGGGCAGCGTGTGCTAGAAATGGTTGTTTGCCAGGTTCTGTAGTAAGAGGACACAGCAAGTAAGAATGAATTTGAAAGTTTGGTTAAAAACTTGGAAAAAAGAAAAAAAAAACAATCACAAGAAGAGTGGCTCTAACGCATTAGAGTGAAGGCCCCAGTGTCTTCTTTCTGACAGCGTCCAGCACACAGGAACCAGAGAAATACAGGAAAAGTGAAGGACATAGTGATTCTTCAGCATCAGTTCCTCCCAATCAATTTGGACAACATTTTTCTAATGAACTAACTAGGGTTAAACTTTTTTTTTTTCCCTGTCGCTGTGGTTAGCAGTAAGATCCCACAGCGTGAGATAATTCAAAGAAGAAAGGTGCTAGGCAAACAGGGTCTCCTTGAATATGCCATTCTGCAACTTCATGAGCACTTTTTAAGAAATTATTTCATTTTAGGTGAGTGATCACAGATTTGGGGAAAAAAAAGATCCTTCTCTGCATAATATACGCCTTAGCTGAAGCAGATGCATGCACTTGCTCAAAGTCATTTAGAAATTATAATATATCAGCTGCTTCAAGTGACAGCATGAAATCTTTATTGAGAGAACTTAATGGAAAGCATCTCTGGATAGACTTGAGCAGGACTTGGCCATAGATCAGACAGCCCAACTAGAAGGCAAGGCTAAAGACTTAAAATTAATATATTTTTTTATTTAGTTCAGCTGTCTGCATTGCAATTAAGAAGAAAAAGATACAAACAAAGGGAAAGGTCTTGTTCATCTGAAAACCTCTTTCTCCCAGTTGACAGAAATGTGCAGCTTCAAGGAGTACATGGCACCAAAACATTCTTGGGTAAAAGCAAATGGAAGTAATTTTCTAGTAGAGGATGGTTTGGGTTTTGTACAGCCAAGTTATGGACTGACTGTTGTTTTATTTGAACAGGGGAAAAATCTAGTACCTTTTGGAGGAGGGAAGATGCTTTTGCACCATAATTCTGATTGATGGAGGGACAGAATCAGCCCTCAGTCTTGTTTTGTGTCTTCTAATTTTTTCCTCAATAGCTTTGCATAGTAGCTGCTGATTTCTTACTGGTGAAATTTTACACTCACTTCACACCAGCTTAGCACATGTACAAATGTGAAGCCATTTGCTAGACTGGGGAAATCAACCCCTTAACCTGTCCCACAAACCATTGTTTCTTATGCAAAGAAAGAACAAGAAATACATCTTTCCTGAAACCTCATAGCAGGAACAGGAAAGTAAGTGTTTGATAACTTTATATTTGCTCAAAAGGACAGTAGCTACTGCAGAAAACAATTGCAGTCTAAACATTTTCCAGGCTTTGGTAAGAGGGAAGAATTACAGATATAGGGAGAAGGATGGGAAGGAGAGAAGTTGTTTGAATTTTGCCTGATTATTACTTTTTTGGTAGAATTCAAAAGTCTCTAAAATTTATTAGGGTTGTAAATTGCTAACATTTTTATATCATTACCACAAATAAGTTTATATATTACTGTAGAGGAGCTACGTTGATTCTCAGATAAGAAGAAAATCTAGATAAAAACCTCCAATAATTTCAGCTGGTATTATGCTGATATATGTATATCAGATCAAGTGGATGCATATACATAGAAAAAAATGCACACACATATAAACACAAATATATCAGTAAGTACTCTGTCCCAGTACACTGGTTACGCTCAGTATAACTAGTGATCTGCATGCAAAGAGAATGCAAAACACCAATAGATCATCATAATACCAAATTTACATCCATTCTGGGGAGTGAAAGGCAGTCAAGGATCAACTATATAATGTGTTGAGTTCACAAGTCAAAGTGTAATATTTTCCCAGCTACCAGAAATAAAACAACCGTTGAGAAAATGGGATCAAAACATATGAGCTTCTTATTAACCCCCTTAGTGATATAAAAAACGTGTAATGAGAACTTTGACTGATAATTTTTTTCAATAATACATGAGGCAAAGTGACATACAATGGCTCATTCCTGAGCACACTGGATTTCACAGAATCACAGAATGATATGGGTTGGAAGAGACCTCTGGAGATCATCTCGTCCAACCACCTACCAGAGCAGGGTCACACACAGCAGGTTGTACAGGAACGTGTCCAGGCAGGATTGGAATATCTTCAGGTAAGGAGACTCCATTACCTCTCTGTGCAGGATTATAGGGAAAGTAATTTCACCAGGAACAGAAAATATGCTTGAAATGTGTATTTATTGAGACTGCACATATTTTGGGAACATAAACCAGCCAGAGTGTTGTGCTGTCACACCCTTCTCCATCCTTTTTCCTCCTAGGCATACTCCAGTCAAATTTCTTTCTTATATATGTCTAACATCTTGTGCAACTAAGCTCAAGACTAATTTTGCTATTTGCAGCTTCTGTAGTCTCTATTGACTCCAGAGAAAGTTTGGGATGAACACTCAGTTGCACACAACGTCGAATGTTTTATTATTTGTTGTTCCAGCAAAACTATGAGAAAACCTCTCCCAGAGGGATGCCTGTGTTTCACCTCTACCACCTATCCGCATACAGACATGTCTGCAATGGTCTGGAAAGGTGGAAAAAAAGAAATCAGGCTTAAAGAGATCTGAACCCCTCGAAAGTTCAGCTTAATGTGTAGTATAAAGTGGCAGTTGAGTGTACACTCAGGAGTTCTCACACTCCTTTCCTTCAAACCTCAAACATATAAGGAATAGGTTACACGGCTTACTAGAAAATGTGGTATGGATAAATACATTTGTAATTTGATTTGTCTGGCTGTATATAGTAATTCTTGTAATAATATAGCATTATCCTGTATTATATAGCATGCTCTCAACTGCACCCAGGGAGATCCACCCTGGGTGGAGAGCGTGGAATTTGGCTGAGTATGGTGGTTTTCAAAAATGAAGTAACATGCTGGGGACCTCAAGCTTATCAGTAACCAAAAGTCACAAAACCAAATACCTCCTAAACTCTCTGTAAAAGAAGGTTGTCCTGAGTGCATTCCTGGACCAGAATGGATTTCTGCTGGAACACAGTGGACTCTGGGAGACTTTTCTGCTCTGTTTAGGGTTAGGAGTTAATTAGACACCATCGTTGTAAAACCTCCTCTTCTATGTTATTTTGGCTAAGCTTTCTTTTGCAAAATATTTTTTATAAGCCTGGTGGCAGAGGAAAGATATTTTTATTTTTATCCTGAAAGAAAAAATAACTTTGTGTTTGTACTGACTCTTCTTCCTTCTCTCTGAGAGCAGTCCGAAAATAATACATCATGGGATGAACTATATCTTATGCAATTGCATCTACTTTAACTGAAACTCAAAGCAGTGCGGTGTCTTCTGGTTGGTAAAATAACAAAGCTTCTAAGACAATTCTATAAGTGAGCAAAATCAGGGAGTATTTTTTTTTTAATTTTCTTTTTTAATTTATTTTCCTCTGGGATCAGTCATCAGCAGATCTGGTTTGTTTCTCTGGAAGCTTTCGTGCCGCATTTGCAAGGCGTTTATGGAGTGAAGCAAATTAAACTAGCATCCAAACCTCCAGTTCAAATAAAGTCAGCACTGGTCTAAATTTGCCACAGTGTCAATATGCTGTGACAGATGTAAATGACACGTACCCATTAAACAAAGGAAACAAGCTTGTTTAGACTTATTTTCAGATATAACAACAACAACAACAACAACAACAAAAAATCCCCAAAACCCAAACCAAACCCTTAAATTATGTGCTTTTTGTATTTGGTCTTCCCTTATGAAAATTACGTGCAGATCAAGCTGTACTAACAAAATCCAACTAGGTTAGTTTTTGTGGACTTGCTTTTTGCTTGTATTTTTCATTTTCTTTTTCTTTTTATTCTTATAATATAGGAACACATTAATGCCTTGAGGACTACTGCAGATGAACTGTGCAAGGGAACTTGAGGTGGTCGGAGACAACCCTGGCCTCATGACAGACCCAGGATGGAAGGGCAGGAGATAGATTAAGATGTTTGGGTGGATCCTGCACTTTGGCATGAACTCCCTTGCCTTCATTATATTTCTTTGGTTTTTTTTTTTAATTCTTTTTGTAGTTCTTAATTATGTAACCAACAACAGTAGACCTGTATTGGGTGATGGAGGAAAAAGATCTGTTCGCTGTTTTCAGCAGTTGTGAGTGGAGGAGTGCCTCGTGGTATAGTTTTTTTTAATGGGAAAACAAGGAAAGAAATGTTTTTCTTCCAATCCAAACTGAAATTCTGCATTGTTTCTCCTCCAAGATGATAACACATCCTGCTAAATTAAATGCCTTCCTGAGATGTGAAGTGGTGGCCTGGCTATGGAAATGCACTATACCACTAATATATGTTTTTAAGGGTTTCCTTTGTTTTTAATATTGATAGAGTACTTTTTAAAATGGGATTTTAAATTGGACTTATAAACTATAAACAGATAAGAATTCCCGTAGCAAGAAGTGCTCAAGGTTGAGGAATTCCCTACTCCAAGTTTCTAGCAAATACAGAAAATTACGTCCAATTCCAAATTGGATTTGCATAATCTTTTCTCAAAGTAATAAATAAATTGCAAATTTGTTGGTAATGGAAATAAAATGAAAATAACAGAACTCCTATGTTCCTCTGGTAAGGGATAAATTTGCAATTAAAGTTTTATATTTTTTCTACTTGTTTTCCCCCTCTTTTAATTTGGCTATTGTGTGATGAAGAACTACAGACAAATGTATAGGCTTCTATAATGAGAGAATAAAAGCTGATCACGCTACTCAGGAAATTCTTGTGTACTCAAGGACTCCAGTATAAAGCAAGTGGAATTTAGCAAATGGAAAGACGATTCAGTACTAGTAATTAAAAAGTCACGCAGGTAAGTAGAGTTTATGGAGTCCTGCCTGAAGTTGCTTTGGGAATATGCATTTTTTAATTATTTCAGTGTTTTTCAAGTTTCCTCTCCTCTCCTCTCCTTTCCACTCCTCCTCCTTCCCTTTTTCTCATTTTCCCCTTTCCCCTTCCCTTTGTATTCTTCTTTCCTCTTCCCCTTTCCCTTATTCTCTTTCCCCCTTTCCCCTTTCCCTTTTCCCAGAATTGTGGCATTACTGCTATCACCCTTAATATGCTTTTATTTTGTTTACTTCAGACATTGCATTTCAAGTTTTTCCCTGTGTGTTGGAAATCAAGAAAACTACCCCTGAGCCCTGGTCTTGGAGAGCTAAATTTCTCCAGACAAGAAAAAAAACCTGTGTTTTCCAAAGCTGTCAACACAACTCATCTAAATTGATACAAACCCCACAAAACCCTTCCTCAAAGGTATCAGATTTTCTCTTTGTATGTCCCAAACTGGTGTGAAAAGAACACAACCAGAATGCAAATGAATAGGTTAACATATTTTAGGGAGCTGAAATAGCCTGAAAAAAAGTCTCTCCTCCATAATCATTAATTTCCAGGGTCATAATCTGCAAATGAAGCCAACAATGTCCATAAACTCTTTCCCTCATTTCCCCCAAATGCTGTTTATTCTTTTGTGAAGATCAGGGAGTAGAGGAAGATGTGTCATGTTACCTGTTGAGGAGGCCACAAGTGGTCTCGTGTGTGGGAAAATCCTTAAAGAATGCGCACAAATTCACATCACATGGGTGATGTAATGTAGCCTACCTGAGCCCAGGGTCTGGAAAATGAAGGAGGAAACCACAACTGCTTTTCTCTAACCTCACCGATGCCTACCATCACCAAATGAATAAAGAATAGGGTGTTCTATTAGCCAGAAAAAAGAAAAAAGAAGGAATGATATTTTAACTGTCAGAGTTCAGGACTTAATAAATATAAATCCATTTATTTCATACTCAAGCCATTACCTTTTTAAAACAAATTAGAAACTCTCAAATCAATAATTATAAAATACTGTCTGAATCACAGGATTGTCAGCACCAATTTGTCTTGTAAATTCATTGAGTCTGTGACTAAGTAATTACTTCTCATTCCAATTCAGGCATCACAGTCCCTGATAAATACATAGCTGAAGGTCCAGCAGTCTGTTGAAACATTCACTCAATAACTATCGGCCACACTCAACTCTGAATTGCAACAGTAAAGGAGAGGAGCACGCTTGCTTGTACATGCCCAAACTGAAGGCTGTATTAATAAAGTCTGTTCTGTGGGAATGTAACATTTCCATTTTGCACTGGTAGGCACCAAATGATGACAGTAATTAAAGACTTAAAAGATACTAAAAAGTATGTTGGTACTCCCAGACCACTCCTTTCCATTTCCTTCGCTTCAACTATTTCTATCCCTCTTCTCCTTGTGTGAAGAGCTGTGGGGCTAGAGATAAACTCTCGTTTTCTGCAGCATTCTTCTTGTCTGGCAGCATCTCAATTATTCATCCACAGGAAAAATTGGTACAATCTCCAAAACAAATGTGTTAACTAGTTGTTCACTCAAAGAAAAAAAATATTAATTAAGAAAAAAAGTTCTTGAGCAACATCGGTGTTGTTGTTGAGGGTATTGATTGAGCATACAGAATCATAGAATCATCTAAGTTGGAAGAGACCTTTAAGATCATTGAGTCCAATCATCAACCAAACACTGCTAATTCCACCACTAAACCATGTCCCTCAGCACCACATCTGCCTGATTTTTGAGTATCTCTAGGGATGGTGATTCCACCGCTCCCCTGGGCAGCCTGTTCCAATGCTTGACAAACCTTTTGGTGAACCCCCACAGACTGTTAAATAACTTCTTGTCTTGTGAGGATTTCACTAAGCTGCAGGTTTAAGATCATCCTCTTTCGCTAACTGGTCACGAGCAAGAGCAGTCCCTAAAAACAAGAAAATAATCTCAAAAAATCTAACAAATTCTTTACTTTGTGGAAGTACCAGGATTTCTGTGATGCATCCTCTTTTCCAATCTTCAGCCCTTCAGCTATTTTATCTGACTATAAATTTCATGTTTTATTGCAAAAGGAGAATTAATTGTTTTATAATATCAGTAAAAAAATTATTTTTCATATTATAAGCTAATACCATCTTATGCCTTTTACATGTTAAATGACATATGTGCCTTGTTCAGACATGATGGATTTTGTTCTTTTGAGCAATTAGTACCAAATCTTTTATGGTGGATAGAAAATACACTATCTCTTGACTGCTCAACAGGCAGGCCATTTATAATTAAATGAAAACTTCCTATGTAAAGCTAAAAGCATTTGCTTTATTAATTAATCTGAATACTCTTCCCTCAAACTCTCTCTAGCTCTGTTTGAGGAAGTAGTCTCCTAAGTCATATTGGATTACATGCTTATATCCATTTTTAATTACATTTGGAGGAAACATGATAACAGCAAGAGAAAAGATAACATAGCTTGATTATATGAGTTAGTCAGTGTTTGGCCACCTCCTCTAGAATATCTAACTTTTATATGGTTTGGTTTGGAAAGAGCCAGGGCCATGTGACATACTAAAAAAAGAACACTATCATTCTCTTTAATCCTGCCTAAATGTGTTACATTTTGTATGAAAACAAGTAAAAATCAATGTTCAGAGAAGCACTAAATGTGAATTAAAGGAATTTTGCCTGTGAGGGGAAAAAATGATGGAGACCTAAATGATAAATGGTCATACACATTTTTTCATCCATCTTTTTCATGACTCCACCTATTTTTCTTGTAAATTAAGAGGGTTTGTTCTTTCCAGTTGCCCAACTTTTCTCCCAGTACACTCAAAGCTCTCCATCTCTTTATTATAAGTGAATCAATTTGATATTTTAGTGTACAGTATGGTACAGGTAATCCTCAAGCAGAGACGTAGAACCAGCTGTAATGGGAGCCTGGGACTTCAGGTTCAGGTGGAGGTGTCTAAATTGTTAGACAAGTGTGTCATTCCCCATTTTGGGAGTCGTTCTTACTATTTAAGTGTAGATCTCGGTTTCTTTTTTATACTGCCAGAACAGTTATCACTATCACGGACTGAAATGTAAACCAGAGAGAGTTTGGATGACTGGGCCAAATTTGCTTACTTTTACAAATAGATTGGGAAATGGCATAAAGTGTTTTTTTACTTTTGACTACTACAGTTTCTAATATGTGTCAATCCATTTTTCTTTGATAGGATTACTTAGTCAATAACTCCTTTATGAACGTAACAACAGGTCCAGCTTTCAAATAGATACTTTTAACTTCATAGACCTTTCATTTGGTGTTCCTGAGAAGAAATGATATTTTGCTGCATTTTTTTTTTGTATGTCTGGTCCTACATCTTTGGATAAGGAAGAATTTTTAGATGATCTTGGAACGCCTGGTTCAGCTGTGGACACAGAAAAACAGATTCTGCTGGCTTTTTTCTCCTGCTGGAGATTTCCCCCTTAAAGGAATGGAAGCCTTCCTTCCTTTCACAGCTACAAAACCAGAATAACACCCAAGAAGTTTTTGGAGAGAAGGTATGCCAGGCAGACTGAAAATAGAAGAGTCTTTCAGGCACTCACAATGACAAAAACCCCCAACTGGACAACACTGGCACCTCTTGGCAATTGCCAGACTGAAGTGTTGAAAAAAAATACACATTACATTATACATATATATATATATAACGGAGGTGTTGAATATATATATATGCATATATGTAAATAATAACTTCCAGTGTATTTTTCTGTTTATTGCCTGTCACAAGTTCCATTTAGTTGCAGTCAGCCTACTTAGAAAATTGTGGTATCAGCAATGAACCTTTTTATTACCACACCAGTTTACCCCTACAGTTTGATGGTGATGATGGGCCCAATGAGAACTAGTAATTTGATCAACGTTGTCCAAGTACACAGATGAAGGTGAAGGATGGAGGGAATATTCTAACAAAGAAAAGTAGGCTTCCTTTCCACCGCCTGCTCAGCCTGCTGTGTGCCACCAGAATTGTCTAAATTATTTTTAACTGTAGTTAGGGTTCCTCTGGAGGGGATAATTGTCCATGAGGAGCCCACATGCGTCCATCATTCCTTTTCATATGAACTGCCAAAGAGGTGCCAGGCAGTGACATGTTCCAGTCCCTGGTGGCCTGAGCCAGGTTTGCATGTAGATTTTAATAACAAAAGACTGATATCGAAATACTGATTGTCCTAGTGAAACGTGATTTCTCTCATTTTCATCCTGGTTGCAAAAAGCATAAGTTTTAATTTTTTATTTCTGGGTGAAGGGAAAGTAGGCAGTGTTCCCTAAATTCAGGCAATTAAATATGCCTCAAGGCAAGTCTCTGGTGTCCTTTGTTTTTATTAACCGAAGTTACCCTTAATTTCTAATCCCCTAACCCCAGTCATTGACACCTAGGCCCTGGTGCTGACTTTGGCAGCCTGCTTTGTGGTCTGCTCCTTAGTGGAAAGGAAATGTCCTCCCTAGTCTGCTCATGGACTACGGCACCATGCATCAACTTTGGCTGAGGCAATGCTTTTGATCCATTCACAAATTGGTTCTTCGAGGAGGCTGGCAAGGGATTCCTTATGGTGGGAACAAAGACCTCCTCTGACTTATCACAGCACCTGAAAGGCAAATAGAGTGGCATTCTATGTGACTAGTCCTGAGGGAGGGGAGAGATCTTATTATTAACAAGGATAAAGTACACTGATTCAGCAAGGCTAGAGGCAAACAAATTGTGTTAGCTCTCATGTGTCACCAAAGCAGATCCTCATGCTATTCCTTTCTCTTGTGAAATCAGGATTTTCTTCTTCCTTCTTTCTTCTCTGCTTTGCTTTTCTACAGTCAGTCCTTCGAGACTCCTAGTGCTGTGCAGAACTGCCTTCTGCCATCACTTCAGGGACAATCATAGAATGGTTTGTGGTGGAAGGGAACCTCAAAGATCATTCAGTTTCAACCCCCTGCCCTGGGCAGGGACGCCTCCCACTAGAGCAGGTCAATTAAAGCCCCATCCAGCCTGGTCTTGAACGCTTCCCAATTCCAGGGATGAGGCATCCACAACTTCTCTGGGAAACCTCTTCCAATCACACCCACCACAGGCAGCTGATCCTCATTTCACACGTTCTCCTACTTGCTGTGGTCTTCTAACCCCTGACAGTAGCATGTGTTATTACTGAGTTGGGCTAACAAGCAAGTAACCTATTTGTTGATACAGGTCATCGTTTTTTTTAGTTCCTCACCTGGTAACTCTTTGGCCAACATTGTTAAATGGATCCAAGTGCCTTCCCCTGACTATACAGGGCATGTTTCTACAGCAATGTGCTGCAAAAGCTCTTCAACTGTACTGTCACGTAGATCTTTATGTTAACAACAAAATCATCTGGATTTGGAATGGGAAGCAGCGAAGACTCAAAATCCAAGTAAAAGAAAAGGATGTGTTTGGTATCTACAGCAGACTGTCTGACCGCACAACATGTTTCTTTTCCTTAGCCTGGAGGGGCAGCAGTTTTTTGGAAGCTCCGAGTAGTAGGGTACTGAATGACTTGTTTTACTCTAGAAGTGAGATGCCATAAAGGGCATAGAGTGTTGAAGTGCCACAGCAAGAAGTCTGAATACTGTTTTCTGTGTTTTTGGCCTAAAAACCTACCGGCTGTCACACTAACCGGATCCTATAATGGTAATGGACATTTATTCTCTTTCTCGTATCTGTAAAGATAATTTTCCCTGTAATGCCATGGTTTTCAAAGGCATTATTATGCAATTCTCTAGCAGCACTGAAGTTCTCTGTGCATATCTGGTTACATCCCTGGGGCTGTCTTGTAGTTAGGCATGCTTTCTTTAAGGTTGTTGACAAGAGATTTTGAACAAAACCAGTTCTGTTTTGTCTATGCTCTCTCTCACAATTTTAGAGTCTTATCACATGAGCAAATTTCTGTCTTGTGACCTGCTTTCCTGTCTTTTATGCATCCCTGCATGCCCTCTGGTGCTGTCTTGTAACAGCAACTGTTATTCCCCAGTTTCTTCCATCCCATCCCCTTTCATATTCTGTACCTGGTGTTCAAGTTCTTCCCTTTCATTGTCTGGGCTCATTACTTTGTTATATAAATGTACTGTGTGTTCCCAAGGGTAGGGTTACATTTATGTAACTTCAGCCATTTAAATGTTGGGTATCTAGGCTGGGAGGGGTCTTCTCTATTTCTTCTGGTCACAACTGAGAGAAATAGGCTGAGGGAGGTTGATTTGTCCCATCTGTTTCAGGCGCTTAATTTAAGATGAGATGAACAATTTGCTGAATGCTTTTTATCTCTCTCCAGTGACTTTAAGGGGAGGTGGATGACTACACTAGACCAGAAGCACAAATGTAAGATGCCCAATGTTAGGTGAGATAAATCTGGATCCTAGACCACCCTTATAGTCCAGGTTCCCTCAGTAGTTAGAACAGAAAAAGAAGCAGCACCAATAGACATGTTCCCCTGTATATTTGGATGGCATGAATTGCTGTTTGGAGTGTCTCTAGAAATAAGGGCAGAAGTATAAACTAACTTCTGATAGACAAAAGTGGGAGACAAGTGTGGTAACTTCCCGAATGGAGAACACCGTGTCTCATTGAGGTTTCAGTTTTGTGAGAGGACCATCATAACCAGTTTAGCATCAATGTCTGACTTCATACTTCAAAACAAAAAAAACCAGCCTTGCAAGTTGCTTGCTGAGGAATTGGACAAACAGTTATACTCACAATGTGCCTTATTTATATTATTATTGTCAACAGGAGAGGAAGTGAGATGTCATTGGATGTTAACACAGCTAGTTTAAACTGAGAAATGCTCTGCCCTGCAAATACTGTAAAGTCAACTGGCACTGTAGAGAGTCAATGTTTTTGAAAACAAGATACATATAATCAATTTTGGCATTCGGTCTTAAAAATTCACACTCAAGCTTCTTGGATTATGGGAGCCTAGTTTATTCAGTAATAAAATTGCAAGTTGTTAGTTCACTTATGTTCTATACAAAACGTTTTTACCACACAGGAAATGTTATGGATAAACCACGTACTTTTCTTGCTTCATAAACAAATCAAAATAGGGACAGTTCTGATTGGCGTAGCCCCCACTTTGCGGTCTGAATCTATTACTTACTGAAATCACCTGGAAGAAGCCTATGGACTTGAATGAGAAAAGAATCACAGAAACAGCTTTGTAGACTTTGTTGATGGATGACTCAGGTACTGAGTGACCAAAACAATTCACTTTTAATTTGTTAGCTGTCAAACAAATGAATGGTAAACATTTTGCTTGGGTAGAAGAGAAGGTAATTGAAAATGATATTGCAGAAGGATGGGTAGTAACTTCTGGCATCCTCATGGAGTATCCAAATGGTCAGATGGGTCTAGAGAGGTTTTCAAACTTGTATGAAGATCTCATCTACCTTAGAAATGTACTTTCCTGCTCAATGATCAGCTGCAAATCTTATAGTTTTTAAATGAATGCATTAATCTCTCTAGGTCATTCTTCCTATATGCTGGGTTTTTAAAACATAAAATGGTTCTAGTAATTTGTTCTGTCCTTCAAAGATGCTTACGTAAGTGAAAATAGAGTAATTGCTCATAGTCTACCTGATGGAAGCAGATCTCAAGAAGGGAGATGAATGAGGAGAGAGGATTGACTTGACAAACCATCTAAGCAAGGGCACACTATCTTGTTATAGAGTATTATTGGAGAACAGCCGTAGAAAGCAGACAGTAAGGCATTAGACCTAACATTGGTTTCATAGAGACATCACCATCGTGGCAAGGAGCAAAGCTTGATAAATAGAGGGAAGGACTTGCATGACAACTTGAGTAAAAGATGAGAAATTCAATGTAGCAGTGAAGTGGGAGTAAAAGGACCTTCATTTATTATCTAGGTTGTTCCACTAAAAAACCTAATTCTTTGAAGGAAAGATTCAAAAGTTCAGTGCTTCATCCCATTTGCCTGGTATAATGATGTGGGGTACTTGTTGCAATGGAAGTATACCTTGTTTATAAAGTAAAACTGTGAACTTTCTCTTGGATTATTTCTTGGTGTAATGATAAGTAAACATTTAGTTGGACTGTGCATGTCTGTTAAATCAGCTTTTCCATGTTATTATTAAATATGTCTTTCTATATGTCATGTAACATTTCATTTGCTCAAGCCGTGGCAGAGACAGCCTCTTGAAACCATGTGATAGAGCTGTTCTCTTGGATGAGCAAGTTAACTATTCTGCTACCTCCCAGATAGCACCAAGCCCTCTGATGGGTGGAGGGAAGGATTTCTGCTTTGCTTCTCTCTTAGAATGATAGAATCCTAGAATTGTCCAGGTTGGAAGGGACCTTTAAGGTCATCTAGTCCAACCATCAACCTAACTCTGATGAATCACTAACCCATGTCTCTAAGCCCTATGTCAACCCAGCTTTTAAATATCTCCGGGGGTGATGCCTCAACCCCTTCCCTGGGCAGCCCATTCCAAAGCTTCATAATCCTTTCAGGGTAAAATTTTTTCCTGATACCCAAACTGAACTTCCTCTGGCACAACTTGTGGCTGTTTCATCTTGTCCCGTTGCCTGTGACTTGGGAGAAGAGACCAACCCCTGCCTCTTTACAGCTCAGGTGTTAGTATTACCTCCCTTTCACATGGATGTTTGTCAGCTCCACTAAGTGCAAATGAGCACTATTGCAGTAAGAGTCTCTGCTGAGGTCTCTGTATGTGCACTAGTATATTTCCTGGGTTTTATGGTTTTCTTCAGTGGTCTGGGTCTCACACAGTGGTAAATTAATTCTTTGTTTATTCACTTCCTCCTCTCTGTTTGGATGTACCACCTAAAAGTCATCTGTGGAAGCTAAAGAGGTTCCTATATTGGAATGCCATTTCAAGTTCCTCTTTTTTTTTTTTTTTTTTTTTCCTGTTTTGGTTTGAGAACAAACAGTAAACCAAAATCCTGTTTACTAAGCCTAAGTATAACCTTTCCCCATTTTCCTGGTATTACTGGAAAACTGCAAAGCTGTCATACTTTTTAAATGATGCATCACAATGAAGTGCTAAAGCAGAGTCCCAATTTACTCTGGCTTGTAATTTTCTGACAGATGCCAAGAAGAGTCAGGGAGCTCCATTTGACTAAACTGGAAAAAATTCCACAGAAGAGAAGTCTAGCTCACTTTTTTATTTATCATTTCCGTAAGCCAGTCCACCTCTTCAGTCAACATCATAAATATCAAGGACAAACAGTAAATGTCTGTAGTTTGACGCATTTGCATAGAAGACTGGCAAGTGGATTCCCATGCTTTTAAAGGGCTATCCCTGTCTCAGTTAGGGCTGTAGTGCACCACAGGTGCTGGAAGAGGGAGGTTGCCCTGATCTAAGAACTAGACTCAAGAAATTTTTGCAGATTTTTGGTGTTGAAGTAAGTTTTAACTATGGGCTATCTTTCAAAGACTTTTCAGGTTACAAAGTACAAGAGTACTTTGCTCTAATTTTGTGCATCCCAGAAGGCTAGATCTGGGTCTTGAAACACAGAATGCACCCCTGCAAAAATAGAGTTCCCAATCAGTGCTAAGTAGAGAAAAAGAGGGGAATGAGACCTTAAAGTATAGCACATTCTTCTTTAACAGACCTTCTCTATAACACATCCGGGGATAAGATAATGGAGCATTGTCAAAGTGAAATGAGAACACAGTTCGCATAAATCTTGAAAACTGTTCTGTAACCTGCTAAAGTCTGTTCAGAATTTTAAAGGAATGGCTATTAAAAGCATGAAAGGGTATTCATATGACACTTGGATTTCAGCAAGCATGAAATATAAATAAGCTGGAAATCTGTGACAAAATTCTCATTGTGTTTTGCATTCTGCAAAGTCTTCCTACTCCCATTGTGTTTTCAACTCTTTTTTTTTTCATAGCATTTTAGGCTGTTCTGTGATTTTTATCAAAATTTCTTCAGGGTGTACCCTTGTGGAGTTCTGACGTCTTTCGTATATTCAAGAGGTTAAATTGTTCTTCTATAAAATATCTGGAAAGGAGAAAAATAATAAATGCATAAAATAGTGTGATCCAACGCTTGTTTATGTCAGCATGAGTATTTTCTATTTATGTAAGATTTGAGGTTTGAGCTCCTTGATAGCAGCAAAGGGCTGATGCTGAAATCCCTTAAGCAGCGATACAGGTTAAATGAATGGGATTTTTATCTGAAGGAGGAATTCAATTGCTAGGAAGACAGGCAGTAAAATAATGCCTCACATACACCCTACACACACCCCTTGACCAGCCATTTGTGAAGGTTACAAATAGATTGGTTTGAGCCTATCAGACAGTATTTTTACTCTGCTGGCTCTTGGGCCACCTCTGCCCATGCTCAGGCTGGCAAACAGTGGCCAGGTCCAGGCCAGTAGCTACTTTGATATGCTGCGTCAGGAAAATCTCCAGGGTAATGGGGTGACCTGCACAACTCTTATGAGCTTCTGTACCCCTTCATGGAGCACCCTCCTGTTGAGAGGGAGACTGTGCTCTGCCATGTGGGGACACAAGGGGAGCTGTTGTGGGTGAGTCGTGGCCCCTATTGGGTCTCTGCTGGTGTCTGGGATAGTGCTTTGACATCTGGAGCACGTATATCTCACAGTATGTGGAGTAAATACATACAAGAATATAATTTTACATATTATATGAGGGAAATAATATTTTCTTTTATGTATATTATCCGGAGGTAAATGTTTTGTACTCCATTAAAGAGAGGAGGAAGTTGGGCTGAGCTCAGTGACCTTGTGATACCTACACTGTAGGTCACGTCTGAAGCACTCTCTACGGGAGCCCTCAACAGGCAGTAGAGCTATGTGGGCATTCTGAGGGTGGGACTAGTCAGTCTGTTCTAGACATCTACTTCGGGATGAGATTATCTGCGTTCTAGAAACATCTATTCATCCATTAGTTGCAAAGAGCATGGAAAAGGACTAGCTTTGTGGGTGCTCAGTATCAAACTGCTCCTGAGGTTTTGCCAACATAACATCTACAAGGTCCTGTGAAAAGCACATGGCAGGGGAAGGAGTTTAATGACAGTCCTTGACTGACACCCTAGAAAAAGGACCACTCTTCATAGGACACTCCAATCTCCATTAATACCTACTTTTTAAAGAAACCCACCAGGCTGTAATACACTCAAGTGTGATTGATTTCTACTCCTGAGTTTGCCCTGAGCTGCGAAAAAGCAAAGGGATGCTCCCGATAAGGATCACCACTTATTGGCAGAGCTGTGTGTGGGCAGGACAGGTTTAAACAGCACCTGTCCATGCTAAACCTGATTCGAGTCAATGCCGCAAGAACATGATGTTGTGCCATAAATTAATAATGAAATGAATGACGAAAGAGATGTGTCAGCCCAGAGGAAAAAGAAAAACACTATTTTTTTTTTCCTTCTGCACCTGCAGTGGGCATTTTTACTCTGAATACCATATACATAGTATTTCCAGAAATGACATTTCACTGCAGCAGATTCAGAGGGAGGTGTTCACAGGTTAATATACACAGGTAATGAACATTTCATTATGCTGTCATCACCAGTGGGGAAAATATATATATATATATATAATTGGTGAGTAAATGTTAAACTTTCATATCTTTTTTTAAACTTTACTATTTAAAATGACCACTGAAAAAGGGATATAACATGAATGCTATGAAGAGAAAGCCTAAAAGTCCAGAATTTTAACAATTCATACTGCATCCTACTATCAAGCTTCTTGTTTTCCAGCTATTGGGTATGTGATTGCTCAGGTGTGGAAGGAGTTGTCAAGATGAGATAATTAGTGTCATGTGGAAAGGGTCCAATGCAGCAGCCTGAGGATTTTTATGGTGTGAATTTAGCCTAGAATCCCTCCAGTCTCCCTCTTATGAGAGAAGCGTAACCCACTGGAACAAGATGAAGATGATGATGGCTTCTTTGAAACAACAACTGTTGAAGAGTGAGGAATAGCGCTGTGTTGCCTGCAATGGATCTGTTGTAGTCATCAGGGCAAGTGTGTAGTAATTCCTGCTGAGGCTGGGAAAGGAGCAAACTAAATTGTCAAATGAATAAATGGTTCCCTTTCCAAGCACATCTTTTTCCATTTTTCATTAGCTAGAGAATACTGCTGTTGCTGTTGACTCTGCTCTCTAGTAAGAGAACAGTCTTCCTTTCCAGACCATCGGTATTTGCTTGAAATCCGTTTGGAGCCTTGTTCTGGAAATGCAGCCTGGGAGAGATGAGCTTAGAGGTTGTTGTCACCTGGAAGAAAACTGTGGTTGGGCTGGGGCACAAATGCATCACTGCATCATACGTGGGATTGGCTTGCTTTCCTAGGAACAAGGTAGGAGCAGGGCTACGGGAGGTCCTTAGGACATGCCGTGGGGGATTGGAAGCCGCATGGTGTTAACTCCTCTGACCTCATGAGGAGCTAATCTTTCTTCGCCCTGTTGTTAAATCAAAAACTTTCTGAAATGCTGCCTCTGGACGTGTTGGCAGCTTTCTGTTGTACACTGTATTTTTTTCTACCAGCCACATAGGAGTGTATTAAAAATCCAGAATTTGAATTACTTGAATTTTCTCTTCAGACCTAGAAGTATGGCTTGTAAATTGTGTCCTCTGAAAAGTATATGCCCTTAAAATGAACCCTAAAATATTTAACTTGTTTAATGCTTGCACAATGGCCACTTCATGGTAGATATGTCATATGATATCACTTTTTTCCTAGTATGTAGTAAGGGCTGCTTGTTCATCTATTATTTATTCCTATAATCCAAACGGAGGTAATTGGAGGGAGGGAAATGTGGGCTGGTATCCAGTTGATATAAATCAATGCACAGTCTCCAATGTACACCAAATTTTCTTTCTTCATGTAAATAAATTGAAATAGTGATAAACTGAACCCACAGAGCTAGCACCTTCATGTAGTTGGGTCAAACTGATCCAAGGCAAATCTAGACAGTGTCCTATGAAAAATATTACTATGACCCCTGTGTTTCTCCTGTCCAAATACAAGAACTTACTGCCAGGCACCTACTAGTTTTGTTGTGACTTCATGTGACTTAGAAACCAAGCCAGGGAGCTGCTGAAAAGCTCAGAGTCCTATAAATATTAGAAGTGGGGTGGCAGATATTGCATCTAAAATGACCTCCCCTGGAAAGTCTCTATTTCACACAGTTTGTTCCAGCAGTGATTTATCTTCTTCCAGTTTGCTTTGTGTGAGATGATGTTGATTACAGAGGCATAGGGGGGAGTGAGAGCAATAACTCAACTTCTCTCCAGGCTTCATAGAAGCTGGGACTTTAATTGCCTTCTCTTATCCCTCAAGGTTGCGGGGATGGGGACATCTTCCTTTAATTCCATTCTCCCTCCTCAGCCCCTACTTTTTTGGAGACAGTGTTGGTCCCAGATGGACTTTTCCAAAGCCTCCCAGGTTGATTCCCTGCTTCTGCTTTGGACACGTGCTGCCAGGACGCACGTGTGTGAAGCTGAACGTGATCAAGCTGAGGGGGAAACAAGACCTGTGGAAAATGTGTTGTAACATAACCTGTGATACTGAAGTGAGAAAAACATAGCTGGCGGTGCATTAATGCTATGTTTATTCACTGAGTTTTTTCTGTGCTCGGGTCTGTCAAAAGGAACGATACCTGAACATCCCCCTCGATTCCTAGTAGCTGGCCAATCTTAGGGCAAATTGTCCCACAGGGCAGGCGAATCTGGAGAGAAAGGAGAGGATAAAGTGAATGAGGAACAGAGAATACCTTATCTGTGCAGCCCGAGTGCTGACAAAAGCAGTGATGGAGGCAGAACCTACCTTTCCAGTCTGAGATAGAACTGCATACACTTTGACCATGTTCAAACAGGCATTTGTCTAGAATTTTCTTAACTATACAAAAGCTAGGAAATTTTTCAACCTCTGAAGGCAGCCAAGTTCAAGTTCCTTTCTATCCTTGCAGTAAAATGGCTGTTTTCTTCCCCCCCCAGCCTCCTTCTGTAATATCTTACCTAAACCTCCCCAAAGCCATTATTCCCTGCTTTTTACACAGGCATCCAACCTTTTTTTTGCTCGCTTTCATTGCCCATCTTGCAGAGGGCATACGCTTGTCCAGATGGTCAGGGACACTTGGAACTCCAGTCTGGTCCACAAATATACATGCAGGCCCTCCCAGGTTGCTTTGATCTGCACATTTGAAATGTCTACTTGCATAAACAGCTTCTGTTCCAACATCTAATTGAAAAGATTGCATATTTATAGTGAATTTATACTGGATTCCTCTAGGACACTGCTTGATTTGCCCTGCCCATTTCATAACACGTTACTGACACATGTTCTTTGAGCTTGGCTTATGACAAACTCAACTCCTCTATAGTTATTTTATCTAGCCAGCATCTCCCGAAGTTATCCTTATGTCGTGTGGGATGATGTCTGGACTTTATTACAGTAGAGTTATAACTTAGTCTTGCTGATCTCCTAGCTAATTATCCTGGATCCTGGAAAGGGTCAGGTTAGTACAACTTGTTCTTGAGATATCCATGTTGTCCATTTCATTATCTTTGTCACTCTCTTTGGGCTTTCAAAGAGTTTCTACTATGTCTCCTCTTACCCAATCTAGACTGACTTCCCTTATTACCCTGCATTGCATTTGGCTTTCCCTATAAGAAGTTACCGCACTTGTTCGTCTCCAGACTCTGGGATACCATTTCTCCTCCATGACTTCACAGTATCATCCAACAGTTTAATGATTACTTCATTTTGTTCAAGTTTTAAATACTTCAGGTAAATTTCATCAGGTAATGTTACTAATTTATCCAAATATTCTTTGAGCTCTTGTGTCTCTGTTCTTCCCTCTTTTATACCATACTAAACATATGGTCAAAAGTATCTCTTTGTTTATGTCACATTTGACATGGAGCATTTTGACTTTATCAATGGCACTTGACTGTTTCTTTCCATTTTCAGCACCTGTGGTTTTTTTTTTTTTTAATGACCATGCAACTGTTTTAGAACCATTGTTAAATGTATCTATTAAACTGTGTATCAGTCCAGTTCATACAAACAGACAGTGGCTACCATTCATGAATTCAACTGAAGACAAACACAGAGAGAAGATGCTGGCCTTTCATAGGCTTTCCAGGAGATAGTTATCTGTCAGAAACCTGACTTGTGGAATCACTGAATTTCAGAATTGGAAGGGACCTCTAGAGATCATCTGGTCCAACTCCCCTGCTAAAGCAGGATTGCCCAGACTCATTCATAGTTGAACACAATGACCAGTTCACCAAACTGATGACAAACAAAATTCCCATTCCATAATGGGAATTTTTGCCAAAGAATGAGCTACATTTTCAGATTTTGTTTATTTTGGTGTATGGGGGGAAGGGAAAGGTTTTTTCTGTTGGTTTTTTTTTTTTTTTTAATTTTAATTTTTAGGTTTTTTTTAATTTATTTTAAATTTTTTTTTGTCTCTGACAGAGCCAGAACACCTGGGTGAAAAATGATTAGTGGTTTCTGTGCTGAATGGGTAACACAAAAAGCAATATCTCTTCCAGTGTCGTCTTTAAAAAAAAAACAACAAACAAACAAACAAACAAACAAAAAAACCAAGGGAAGGGGGAAAAACAAGAGGAAAAGCTAGAAAAAAATGAGCCAAGCAAAGTACAGCAAAATTACTCAGCCAAGTTTGTTCTATATTCAGGTTTATAACAACAGTTGTATTCAGAAACCTCAATTATGGAGCAATGACAAGGATTGGTCTATAAAGATATAATTTTCTTTCAGCCTGGAGATCATTCCCTTCTCTCTGCTGTTGATGCACGTGAGCTGTGTGAGGGATGGGGAGTGTAGGTGCTCCAGCAGATGTTCCTGGCACTGCTCCTGGTGAGCCCTGGGTCATGAGCAACCTGGTCTGATGGGAGGTGTCCCTGCCCATGGTAGGGGGTTGGGACTGGATGATCTTTAAGGTCCCTTCCAACCCGATCCATAATGATATGATTTTATGGTCCTCTGTCCAGCCACAAAGCCACTTTGTCACCACTGAAATCTTTCCTCACCTTCATTTCTGTTCCATGAAACGTCCCTGTAAAAAAAAAGACTTCCTACCGAGTATCCATTAGCCACCAATGCTGATGTTAACGAGCAAGCTGCAAAGGCACTAAAGAGAAAATTGAAATGAGTCACAGAATACACTTAGGATGTGCTTCCTGCCAGTATTGGTGCGTCATTGGGGAAAATGCTGGTTCCTTAACAACAGGATTATAAAGAGCAGAAATATAGCTGATAAAAAAGGGCAATATTTAAAGGAGTTCCATTAAAAAAGATTAACTGATTTATGTGCAAATGAATCATATCTGCACATTAGCCTTTTATTTGTCATCTCAACTTGTTTTCTATTGCATTAAAGCAATTTTAAATTAAAACATAGCATTAAATTAAATTAAGGCCTGCTAAGGAAAAAAGATGTATTTCAAAACAGACATAATTTAATTACAGTTAGTCTGTCTAAATAAGTGAAAATAATTAAGTTGTGACAGTAAAACAGTGTCATCTTGCATACTCTGTGCAATTAAATAGACTTATTAAGGCCTAGAACAGCAGTGCTTTGTTGTCTTTATTCATTCCTTTCAGTTTTACACCTTTCTGAATATTTAATGGGAAGCAGACGGTTGTTAAAACATCTTGGCGTTCATCGTTTGGCTGGATGAGAGGAAATTCTTGCTGTATTGCACAGGATGACAGCTAGTGCTGATCACAATTTCAGGTGAGAAGTCATTTCCCTCCCCCCAAAAAGCAAAAACCCAAAGACTTATCTGGAAGCTACTCACTTCTCCTCCTCCAGGAATGAGGTGAAGGAGCCAGCTTTTCTAGAGCAACTACAACTGGGCAAGTTCAGATTCTGATATCTGAATACGGAATTATCCAATGCAGAAGAGCAGCAGCTGCCTCAGAAGTGAGCTGGCCACAAAGGTGTGTACGTGGGGTGTGAAAACCTAGAGAACAAAGAGGCAGAGACTTGGAGAAAAGCCCCCAAGAAAAACATGTGTGATCTGCTGAGGTTTTACAGTATCCATTGGAACTAGACTCATATAATCCTGTTTAATTCCCCTGAAGTCCATGGAAAGACTCCAGCTGAGCACAGAGGGGGTTGAAATTTGTGTATGATAAGAATGTTACTTGTGGTTGGTTGCAAAGCTTCTAAGGAAATCTCCACTTTGACCATTCTTAGATACAAGCATTTTTGCTTTTGAAGAACTTTCATAAAACTATTTATATGAATGTCCGTGCAATCAAGTTAAGCCTATGAGCAAGCATTGGCTAATCAGAAAATCAAATTTAGTTCATGAGCAAAATAAATTAGTTCTGGGCAGAAATGGAAGCAGTTTATTTATTAAGAAAGAGACTTCAGGCCATCTGTCAGGAAACTCAAACTAAACAATCTGCTCAATTCTCAGCAGACCTAAATCGGTGAAGCTCTGTGGATTTTGAGTGACCAATAGCACAGTTAGGATGGAAGCAAAAAAAAATTGCAGACAGTTTATTCACAGCTGATAGACCGAAATTCAATCACAAAAATATTTCCCAAAAAAAAGTACTCTAAACCAGCTAGTCAAATGCACAGACAGTTAGAAATGAGATTAAATCTGCGACTTTTTCCAACCATGTATTTAATTTATAATTATTATATCTGTCTTGCTGAAAAATCCCAGCAAGATTTTTTTCACTGGAAGATTTTTTTTCTTCTGCTGGCACTTGAAGATTTATGTTAAATGGCTGAATACCCTGATTCCATGTACACTTTCGCTAAATATAAACTCCCCTGTCACAGGGTGGTGCTAATGAGTTGTCTGAACAGTGGTCACACTGGCAGGAGTAGCAATCTCTTCATGAAGTGGTCTAGAGTAGACAGAATTGCAGAGTTTACAGATGATTTTCTGCTTTTCAACAGGGCTCTCTAACTTTATTCCTCCTAATGAGTACTGCAAAGCGAAGAAAATCAAGAAGATGGAAACGTTTGAAGATGTCGTGATGTACCTTAAAGAGGGTAGTTATGCTGCAGCTTCAGCAACAAGGGGCAATGGGTACAAGCTGGAACAGAGGAGGTTCCACTTAAATATGAGGAAAAAACTTCTTCACAGTGAGGGTGAGGGAACCCTGGAAGAGGCTGCCCAGAGAGGTTGTGGAGTCTCCTTCTCTGGAGACATTCCAAACCCACCTGGACACGTTCCTGTGTGACCTGATGTAGGTGTTCCTGCTCTGGCACGGGGATTGGACTAGATGAGCTTTCAAGGTCCCTTCCAATCCCTTATATTCTGCGATTCCATGATTCAAGCACAGGGGTGAACATGGAGAATTCAGAAGCCTGGAGCTTCTGAATTTTTGTGGAAGACGGTGAGGAAACCTCTGGGCTGCAGTTTTGAACCAGATCTCCTGAAACAAATCCAGTCAGCACCACTGTTCATAACACGGTCTTAACCTGGAAACACAACGCTGAGTTTCATAATAGAGCTCCGTTCCCATCTTGAAAAAAACAAGGTCAGTTTTGTCAACCAAAAATGGTGCACAATGACCCTATGAATTACAACAGTCTGATTGGTTACCAGTATCAGCTCTGTTGTCGTAACAGAATATAAACGCAGCAAATATCCAGTGCTTTCTCTGACATGAAGGCCTATGTGTCCAAACCCTGAGTTTATCATATTAAGTTTGCAATACATGAATAAAAAAAACCTAAGAGGGCATCTCTGTATGAATGCTTGGTGCATTTGCTGCATTTTTGCTAATGAGTATTTTATTTGATGCCCTTTCAAATTTATATGTTCCAGTGAGTCCTAATGTTTGCTCCAAACTTGGCTATGAAATACAGCTGCAGAAACAGGCAAACAGGAGAAATGACTGGAAGTGGGGGAGAGAAAAAGGACACAAACTAAATTTCTAGTGCCTCATAATTACCAAAGTCGTAATGAAAGTTTATTTCATGATTATTTCGTCCAGCTGTTGCTTCCCAGTCCTTGTCTCTGCCCTTACAGGCTGTGGTGATGCCGGTAGCACAGGGAGATGTCTGACAAACTCCTTCTCCAGTAAATCACTTTCCAGCCACCATTTGGTTTTTCCGCCTGGATCCCCTGAGCCGGGTCAGGTCAGGTCGTGGAGAGGAGGGAGAGTCTGGCTGGAAGGGTGAGCTCTCCATGTGCTACTGCTTTCTTTGGGCCTGAATTTGCAGCCACTCCCTTGTGAGAATTCCCGTCGAAGGCAAAGGGAATTCCAAATCTGAGCAGCTGCAAAACTGAGCCCTAAATCAGTTCTGCATCTCTCCTTGTCAATATTGTGCTACTGCTTGTTACAGCATTGACAGAGAGGTTTTATGTATCCATGTCACTTTTGTTTAGGTCGTTGGAAGGAAGAGGAAAATGAATATTAGTGCAGACTGAGTAGGTGCTGGGGAGCAGGGGGAAGAAATCCCTGCTGAGCTTTTGGCTTTTTCAAGTTTCCAGAAACCCTCAGTACAAGATTTAATGATGACCTGGAACATATGAACCTCCACAGATCAGCAGTAGCTACAAGCCCTTTGGAAGGGATTTCTGACTTCTCCCTTCTCCCTCCCCACCCCTTTTCCTCCCTCCCCACCCTCCATCAGCTCTTTCATGTAAAATGAAACAGTGCACAGTGGAAATCAAGAACTAAATCCTTCTAAGAAGAAAGCCGAATGGATCAGATGGAAGAATCTTGCAGAAGCATTTGACAAGGCAGCTGGGGCTGGAAGGAAGTGCCTCCACCAGCAAAGGTGGAAAAAAGCCAACTTGAGTCATATGTATACGAATTCTCAATCTGGATTGGCATTTCTGTCCATTTAAAATGCTACTGTCATAGTTTTGCCAGCAGTAGTCTTCTCCTTTTCTCCTTTTAAGGATTTTCAAGGCAGTGTAGTTGAAGGGAAAATTTAACTAAAGAAATCCCTCTTTTTGCTGGCATTGCATTTCTTTCATTTAACGAGCAAACATTATGTATATGGTCCAGTCTCCCAGTAGAACCGCTAGCACAGCTCTCTGGCTCCAGAGGAGCTTGATTAAATATGAGATTACGAACATACAGGAACTCAGATCCTGAATATATCCTTCTTCAAGGCTTAAGGGTACATCTCGGAGATCTTGGTGATGGGTCTGTTTGTTTTGAATTGAGGGGCTATGCTTGTCTCCTGTGGGTAGATAAACATAAAATGGTACTAAAATGGTAGGGGTTTGAAGTGACTGCTAGAGGTCATCTAGTCCAGCCTCCTGCCAGAGCAGGGTCACTCAGGACAGGTCCCACAGGAACGTCTCCAGTGATGGAGACTCCACCACCCCTCTGGGCAGCCTCTTCCAGATTGTCCCGCCACCCTCAAAGTCAAGAACTTCCTCCTCATGTTTAGATGGAAGTTCCCATGTTCAAGTTTGTGCCCGTTCCCTCTTGCCTTGTACCTGGGCACCACTGAAAAAAAGCCTGGCTCCATCCTCCTGACACCCACCCTTGAAGTATTTCTAGGTGTTGATCAGATCCCCCCTCAGTCTCCTTCAGACTAAAAACACCCAAGTCCCTCAGTCTTTCCTCATCAGAGAGATGTTCTAGACCCCTCACCAACTTCATAACCCTTTGCTGTATGCTCTCCAGCATCTCCCTGTCCTTCTTGAATCAGGGAGCCCAGAAGATATTGCCACTTTTCTTTTACAAAATCTGAACAGGTCTTGTTTTTATTGTGGCAGGACAGTGGGGAATGTCAGGGCCTGGGTCAACTGAGAGCGTGACAAGTAGCAGAGGCAACAGCAACACAGGTCTTGGCTTTGTGCTCAGTGTTTGCTTGAATTTCCAGGTGTGTCTTCTCCTTCCCAGGAGTAGAGGAGATGGTGAGGATACTACTCACAACAGGGCTATGAGAAACCTATTAGGGAAGAGTGATCTGAGGTGGGAAGGGTGCACTGAGCTACCCTTACTTCTCAGCCAATGCACCTGCTCGTGAGGTGGCATCTTTGGCTTCTGTTGTTTCCTTGGGTCAAAAGAGTTCATGTCCATGTCTCCCAGAAGAGAGATTCCTATTCTCTGAAAAATTGGATCCAAACTACATGGTAACTCTCTGACTGCAGTCACATGAAATAGATTTCACTGTTATATATTTGCTGCCTAATGAACTTCATTCAAGGATGTCTTTGCTGAAAGCAAATTACTTTCTGCCAAGAGCAGAAAAAAAAAAAAAGAAAAAAAATAAAGGAAGTCTAATGCGGTATTAATAAACCTCATATTAAGCAGCAGGTTCTGTTCCAGCAGCTCTAAGCATTCAACAGACAGGTACATTGTTAATCAGCTGCTGATTCTTATTGAAAAATGTACGGATACAGCTTTCAAGAGAGGATTACACAACAGGCTTCAACTTGTTTCATTAATTACTTTTTTTTTCCGAAGGAACAGCAGAAAATTACTGTCAGGGAACCTTGGTGAACCATGTCCATAGGCCATTAAGAATGGATTAAATTTATATTTGTAACCTCATTGATTCCTCTTTCCCTCTTTCCCTCTTTCCCTCTTTCCCTCTTTCCCTCTTTCCCTCTTTCCCTCTTTTCTGAGGCAAGTTGACTTGTAAAAGTTATTCAGAAATCGTTCTTTTCCTGCTGTGCTAAAAGTGCTAAGAAGAAAGAACATATTATTGGATTTTGTTGTTTTTTAATACTAAAACGACAGAGGGGAACAAAACAGAGACAAGCTAAGCCCATGTATTTCATGCCATCAGGCAAAACAGTTCTAGTTATGCTTTTGTCTGGTAATGAATAAATTCTATTGTCACTTGTTTTGGCCATTATTGTTAGCATTTAATTAAGAGACGGTAGTCAAAATGAGCTCTGTGACCCTATTAGTGTCCTACAGCAGGAGCCCTGCTGAGGTATATAGAGAAGAGAAATGTTGCCTGCATTATTCTACCTCATTTTGGAAACGTAGAAAATATTTTCCACTTGCAGTTTCAGCTGCATTAAGATTCCTGTTGCTGTACTCAAGGCAAAATCAGGAATCAGGCTTTATGGCTCCTTGCAAAGATTAATATAATAGTAGCACCACTCATATGTTTNGGTAAGTTTTTAAGTTTTCATCCAGCCATTAATTTAATTACTGCATTGAGCCCAAACCTTTTGTCTAAGTTCATATGTAGCCCCACTGAGCTGTTATCTTTCTGATGTTCCAAGTCACTGAAGCACGTAAACATGCATCTAAATATTAAATATATGCGTTGTCCTTTGTATAAATGGGATGATTTGTGTGATTAAAATTGAGCTCGGTCTTAAATATGTTGCAGGATGATATCTCGTCCCAGGGATATTTCTCAGTTACACTATTTGCTTATGGTTGTATCTGAAAGCATGCTCTAATGCAAAGGGAATAATTTCTCCAAATTTCACAGAAGTTAGTGGAATCCAGTTGTCCAGCACCAGGTGTGTGATTGCATCTACTGAACTAACTGAATTCCTGTTCATATATATTCAGAGTTCAGACCAACTCCTTCGGCATCCCTTGGTCTTACTGGTTGAGGCCAAAATTTTCAGTTGGAGGCACCATAAACCACACAAGTGATACCTAAAAGAACCTTATTGGCACTTTATTGAAAAAGTTGACTTTAACTTTTCTTAAGATATGTAGTCTGATAGTGATTCTTTTTAGTGGTAAGGAGTAGTTTTGACTCAGGTTAGAAAAGTGCTTTAGGAGTGAGCAATGTGATGTGAGTGCAAAATGTAACCATAATGTGCAGTTTGAAAAATACATGACATTAACTCAACCAATACAATACAAGATTTCAGTAGTAGTACTGTGCAAATATGTAGTAAATTTATTTCATTGAAATGATTAGGGGGTGCAATGGATATTTCATTTTCAGCACAGAAGGAACTAGACAATCCAATTGCAGTTTTCCTTTTCCCTTTTGGTATTTTATTGATCTTGACGCACTCTTAAGAGAGATACATTAATCAAATACACAAAAATATTCATTAGAAAAATTACATTAGAAATGCATTGAGGGTGAAAATCACATTCACATGCACAATATAGGAAAAAAGCAATGTAACAAACTGTACTGTTGAATAAATAATTCTGTGATGGGGAAAGGGTTTTGTTTAAAAATGAAAGCTGTGATAGGATTTAACCTGGTTGTTTCCAGTCTTTTCTGAATACTGATTTACACGTTCTTTCCTGTTGTACCTGGTTACTTTTCTGAATTGCCCACAAACACTGAAGGTAAGGCCATAAGGACTGTCTGCTGGGATCACACCAAAGATCAGTCTAGCCTGAAAGCCTAGCTCCGTCAGGGAAAGAGAATTAAATCTGCAACAAGACTGAGTCTTTTGTTCCCCTTTTGGAGAAATATATGCTGCAGAATAACTTCAGTGAACAACCACTGGGCCAGAAGTGGTCATGAGAAATAATGAATCATCATTCCCCAGTCACCCCTCTCCGTTCCCTTCATGACTTTATAGAGCATCGCACTCCCTCTCCGCCCCAGCTGTTGCTTTTCCAGTCCGAGTCCTAATCTGTGTTATGTCTCTTTGGACAGAAGCTGCTTTATTCCTCGGATAGTTTTTGTCACTGTTTTTCTTATCTTTCTGCTATATTGGACTCCTTTTGAAACTGGATGATTTTAGCTGCTTTCATTGCTCAGAGGGTGGCTGCATTATGGACACACAGAGTGAAACGCTGGTGTCCTCTGCTTTATTCTCCATTCCTTCCCCAATAATCCTGTCCTTCTTTTTCCCTTTCTGATCACTGCTGAGCCAACATGTTCAGAGAATGAGATCGATGGTGTCTCGTAGATCCTTTTGTTGATTGGCAGATGTTAAATAAAAGTCCATCAAAGGTGTATGTCGCCTGAGAGGTCTTTTCCCCCTTGTTCATGACTCCATGTACACCAAGAGTGATTTTCACCTGCCATCTGTCATTCAGATCCTCAGTATTATTATACATTCTGCAGTGCTTTGTGAAACGCTTCAGGTTTAATTACCCCAATTAGTGTCTCTCTCCAGCAGATTTGCACTTCACTATACCCACAAGTAGTGTCTTGAGGGATACCTCTGCAGATCTGCCTGCACTGGGAAGTGACTTATTCCCACCTTCTATTTCCACCTTGGACCCACCTTAGCCCTTATCTAATGGCAACTGCGTCTCTTTAATAGTTCCCTGAGGGTCCTCACAGAGAGCTTTATGAATATCCAAATGGTTTTACCAACAGAGTTATGTTCTTGCCTCCTTCAAAGATGTCCTGTGAGGTATTAATTCTCTTCAAAAAATTAAGCCTGCATAGGTCGTATTTTCTACTATTTATATTTTTTTTTAGTTTGATTGGTTTTTTTTAAATTTTTTTAAAAACAATTTACCTTGCTTAGGTGCCAAGCTGGCTCGTAGTTTCTAAGATCACACCTGAATTATTTTTTTTAAGAATTGTTGTCCTTGTTGCTGTTTTGATCCTTCTGGTGATTTAAGCTATAGGTACCATGCTGTGGTTAGTAGTTCAACAGTTCCACAAACGAGGTCTTTTCCTGAGCTCTTGGATAAATACCGTCAGGTATCTCAGTTTGATACCATTCATTTTATTGCTCTGCTCTAAAGTTTCTTTTATTAGATCATTCCTTCTTTACCTTCACCTTTCATGGTGCTACCTGCAGGGCCTTGGCCTGATACAATTTCTTGCTTAGTGTAGTGTGCCCTGTTCCATTTAGTGTTCATGAATTCAGACCCTCACGATATGAAATTATTCAATTGCTTGCAGTGTGAGTTTTTATCCAGCCTCAATGAAAAAAGATAAAAGTTACCCTAGGCTAATTGAATATTTTACTGAATATCCACAGGTTTCTTCAGTGGACCAGGCATATTTTAGTTGAACTACATTTTTTAACAGCTTAGTGATCACATTTTTGAGTCAAATGTATTAAAAAGTCACAAGCAGACAGTATGGCTGGAGGAAAACTGACAACTTTTGCTTTCCAGATGGTAAATAATTCCCTTACTATTATTCAGTCAGCTCCTCCTGGTCTGATCCATATTTTGGTACTCAAATAATTTCACATGTGCATTTTAACCAGCTTTCTCGGTGAAACTCATATTTCTCAACTGAATGTCGCTATAACTTGAATAACCAGAAGCTGGAACTCAGGAGAAAGAATACATTAAAACAGAATGGATTAATTACATGCAGCTGTGGGTATTTCAAAGCATTAAGAGTTTTCACAGTTCTGGATTTATATTGACAGAAAGAGACACAAAGAGTCAAAAAAAACCCCCAAACATCAGAAGTTTTAGCTCTACCTCCCTGAGGTTAAATATTGCAGCTGGGGGGTTTTCTAGCCTGGGACATGTGGAAAGGCCTGTGTTCTCTCCAAGCCTGATTCTCCCACAGGATCTTATTGTTGTATCATTGCAAAGTTATAAAAGCAACAGGAAAAAAGACTAATCTTAAAGACTCTAACGCCAAGTGCAAAAATGAAGTGTTACTTCTGGCTACTGTTGTTATATGGTTACACATATTTCAGTTTGCTCTGAATCATTGTATTGCCTCGCCCCCTTTCCCCCCCCCTTCATTTATTTATTTATTTAATTTTTTAAAAGGAATCTGTCATAGATTGTGCTCTATTTCAAAACATAGTTATACAGTCTGAAATACACTGGTTTGAAAAATAAGCTTGTATGAATCAATACAGCTTCACTGACTTTCTCTGATTCATGCAAAGTGAGGCTCTGACTCAGTGTGTGATCAGGTAGGCTGAGCAGAAAAAAAATGCTGTGCTTTTCCTCACTGAGATTTAACTTCTCACAGGGCCTAAGCTGGTATTTTCCTGGTACATGCATAACATATTTTTGGGGAAAAAAAAAAAGAAAAGCTTCTGTTGTTCCTTTCCTGGATCTACGTACATCTCCTTCTATAAGAATAATTTGTGCAGCACTTGAAGCATGAGTCACATACACCATCTCCATCAGAGTGGACACAAGCCAGGTGGTCCACAGAAGGAGTAATCTCCGTAGGCACCTTCCTAGCACTGCAATTTGGGAGGTACTGCAGCACACTTCTCCTTCAGTCCCTCGTGCAGCTCAGCTATTTAGGCCTGCTGCCTCTTTGCTCAGTGATTGAAATGACTGGTTTGTTTTTTTTTTGGAAAGTGGTTCCTTTCGCTTTGACTTAGGTGTTCATTCATAGAATACGTTGTCCTTCCAAAGACGTGGTCTTGAAGGTATTTTAACAGTGTAGTTAGGCTCCTCAACAGATGTAAAACACAGATATTGTCTTGATTTGTTTCCATAAATAACTGTTTAAATATTTGAACAACAGTAATTAATTGTTTGTGCAGGAACATGAAAGATGATGCAGCATAAGAAACTGAAATGCCTTAATACCAGATTATGCTCTCCTTAGAAGACATATCATCTTAAACACATTTAATTTGTTTTACAGCAGGCTCTGGAGGCTCTGGTCTAAGTATACCCCAGTTACTCTTACTGTTGCAAATTAGGAAATAACATCTCTCAATAAGATAGCAAACACCGTATGTGATATTCAGCTGAAAGATAGATTTTTATTTTTTTTTTTTAATTTTTATTTTTGTTTGTCATTTGTAATTCAGTCAAGATAATTCCTTTAATGAGTTTTCACTAGTGTAGGTCTGAAGTGGAATGTGGGCCTCTAATTTTATATCTCCTCATAATTGATTAAAAGCATACCACAGTAGTTTATGCTAGATCCTGCCATTATTAATAAGAAGTTGTGCTTATATGGGCAATTACACTTTGTCACTTCAACTTAAAGATGATAATTAGCCAACCACTGCAAGAGATTTCCAAAGGAAAGATGGATTTCTGCCTTTGGGCTGTGGTAAGAGAATATAACTTTCTGAACAGTATCTCTTACATATTTAGACCTATGTATTGCAGAACAGTCATCTTAAACCGAGTAGTCTATTGGTGTTATACAAATCATAACTGGAAATGTGAGATCATTACTGTAGACTACATGCATTCATTCAAAGGTATGGGAATCACCTGAAGAGCAGAGAAATCACAGAATTGCTATGGTTGGAAAGGATCTCTGAGATCAGAGGAACAAGTTCAACCACACACAAAAACACAACCCACCCCCTACAATCTCGGCCACTAGAGCATGACCTGAAGTGCCACATCTACAGGTTTCTTAAATACCTCCAGGGATGGTGACTCCACCACCTCCCTGGGCAGGCTGTTGGGAGGTCATAAAAAACCTGGAGTGCAAGGCATCGAGGTACAGAGAACTGTGCTGTGGCAGATCTGCTGTATGAGCAGTCTGTGCATTTGGGAAGCAAGAAAAGGAAGGCATCATTTGCTAAGGAGGGATCTGGCCACTAGAAAACTTAGCTCTGATTTACTCAGGGGAAATTTGCTATTTTGGGGATGGAGCTAAGTAGCCTTCAGTGTTTAAATCATTTGTCTGAGGCTATTTATAATCACGGCAACTTGACATTTCTCGACAGGTTAATTGGGTCCATAGTCTCAGTGAGAGCTTAATAGTCAGAAAGCAAAACAAAGCAACCTTATTTCGAAGTGCTTTAGGACCAGCAATGGAAACACAAGGCAGACAGATGTCAGCTGCTTTTCACGTTAATGAGTCAGTGTGGACAGTAGCAGCTTGAGGGAGCCTGAAGAGAGCATTCCTCATTCAGATGCACTGGAGAAAAGGAGGCTGAGGAGAGACCTTCTCGCTCTCTATGACTACCTGAAAGGAGGGTGTAGCCACGGGGTTCAGTTTCTTCTCCCAGGGAACAGGTGATAGGACAAGAGGAAATGACCTCAAGTTGTACCAGTGGAGGTTTAGGATGGGTATTAGGAAAAATGTTTACACTGAAAGGGTTGCTAAGCACTGAAACAGGCTGCCCGGGGAAGTGGTGGAGTCACCATCCCTGGGGATATTTAAAAGATGGGTGGACATAATGCTTAGAGCTAGGATTCAGTGATGGTTTTTGTCAGTATTGGGTTGATGGCTGGACCTGATGATCTGATAGGTTCCTTCTAACCCAGGCAACCCTACGATTCTATGTGACTGGGCCACGTGGTCCAACATAGTAAATTCAAGTGAGGTACTGCTATTTGTGCCCAACCTTTATCTTATTTGAACTTTAGAATATATAAAGTATTATTTTTATCCATATGCATTTGGTGATCTGCGTTGTAGGTAATAGTTCAGGTGTTATGGATAGTGGAGATTATTAGGAGTTTGGTTTTTCAGTTATCAAGCAATTTATTTATGATTTGCGTGAAATGGTATGTATTAAAATTTCTGTAGAGCTAGTTTTGGAGGATCAATGGAAATAAGTCCTTAAAATATCTGAGTTTCAGAATCTGTTTGAAGCACAGAATTATTCCTCTTGATCTTGTAAAATTTGCTCTGTGTGCTGGTTAGATTTAATTAAGTAATTAATATCAACTAATTTTTTCACTGTACATTCATTTTAAAAATAATAATAATATGTCAACATTGAATCTCACATTTCTGGAGCATAGTTCTGTAGGTCATGACACATTTAATATATAATTTCACACCCAAATGAATCCCCTGAAATCTAGATTTTGGAAAAAATGTGTTAATTAATTAAGATAAAATGCTGTGAAGAAAATTACTAAATCCACTCATTAGTAATAGACGCTCTGTTATTCATAGACCCCTATGAGACAATAAGCAGGCCCGTACTGAGCCAGTAAGTGTACAGGTAGCCCAGTATCTTCAGCAGCAGACTCTGGCTGTGCAAAGAGCGGGTAAGAAAAGCATAGAATAAAATCATAGAATTTCCCAGGTAGGAAGGTACCTTTCAGATCATTGAGTCCAACCATCAACATGACACTGACAAAAACCATCACTAACCCATGTCTCTAAGTACTATGTCAACCTGTCTGTTAGATACCTCCAGTGACAGTGCCTCAACCACTTCTCTGAGCAGCCCATACCAATGCTTGATAACCCTTTCTGTGTAAAAATTTTTCTTAATATCCAACCTGAACCCCCCCTGGTGCAACTTGAGGCCATTTCCTCTTGTCCTATCACCTGTGACTTGGGAGAAGAGATGGACTCCCACGTCTGTACACCCTCCTTTCAGGTAGTCGTAGGGAATGAGGTGTCCCCTCGGCCTCCTTTTCTCCAGGTTGAACATCCCCAACTCCCTCAGTGTCTCCTCATAAGACTTGTGCTCCAGACTGTCATCAGCTTCATTGCCCTTCTCTGTAATAGTCCTCTCCTAAGCCTCAGCGATTTTTGGTTCAGGGAATTTCCTGACTTATATATGGATTTTGGGGATTTGGTGACCATCAGAGAATGTCTTTTCCATCTGTTTGTCCAATCTGTCCTGAGCAACCCATAAACTTTGTACCCACAGCATCCTTTGGATGGCCAGGTGTCTGGTGCCATTAATTTTGTTTTATTTGAATCTCGCTTCTTTTTCTTTGCTATCCTGTACCCTGCCCAGGTCACTGTGGTTTTACAGCCTTCTATTCCTCCCCACTCCACCCCTCCATGTCTCTCTCTTCCAGTCTGAATCCTAGTTGCTCAGTCTTTCAGGCACAGAGAAGGTATTTTATTCATTTAGCAGAACCGAAAACTACAATGACCATAATTACTTGCAAAAAGAATGTTAGGACATTTTGTGCTAAAAACAGTGTTTGGAATGTGGTCAGATAATACAATGAAAAATATTTTGGGGTTGTTTAGCCTGGGGAATAGCAGGCTCCAGGAAAACCTTGTAGCCACCTTCCAGTCCCCAAAGGGGGCTGCAGGAGAGATGGGGAGGGACTCTTTACCAGGGATTGAAGTGATAGGACAAGGGGTGGCAATTCTAAACTGAAAGAGGGGAGATTGAGATTAGGTATTAGGAAGAAATTGTTTATTGTGAGGGTGGTGAGATCCTGGAACAGGTTGCCCAGGGAAGCTGTGTCTGCCCCATCCCTGGAGATCTTCAAGGTGAGGCTGGATGGGGCTTTGGGTCTGGTGGAAGGTGGAATTGGACGGTCTTTAAGGTCCCTTCCAACTCTAACCATTCTATGATTCTATGATTATGGAGTCCCCGTTAGCTACATTTCAACTCTGGCAGTCTCAGGATTTGCCTCTGTCACTGGTTTGATGAGAGATTCTTTCCATTCTCACCTTCTTTGAAACATTCGCTTTTTTCATCTTGAAAAGAGAAAAAGAGGTATGCTGTTTTACTTGCTTTTTTTTTTTATTAATAGTTCCAATAGAGTTAAAATATATTGAATATTTAGGGTAATACTATATCTGACCAGTAAAAATATATATTTCCTTTTTTCTTTCTAAGTACTACAACCATTGCACAGTGAAAATGAGGAGAACAGAAATAAAAACAGTGTTCTTTTTGGGACTAAAGGATGGAAGAATATTAAACTCTTTTTCTTCTTATCCAATTTTTTCCTAGGAGAGGTCCAGTTGCCTGTGGTTTTGTCTGTGATTTCAAAAATAGTAGAAACAAGACCTGGTCTGATGCCAAATAGAAAAACCTATGGCACTGAAGTAACATTCAGATTTTCAGCAATCCCCTGCCTAAATATGTCAGTCTAGATTTAAGACTTTTTCTTATTATTAAAAATTAATTATTCTAAACAAGTGTTTCTATCAATCTTCTATTTCAGTTTAAAGAAGATGGCTTCCTTCTAGCTGACATTTATCTCAATGTTCCCAGATATTTATAGTGCACAGGGAAGTATAGCTGGGTTTTAATAGACTCTATTCCATACTCAGAAGGAGAACTGAATGTATAATTCCTAAGATTAATTGTTTCTGAAGAATTTAACTTGGTTTTATGTTCAGAAAACATCTGCAGGCAGATCGATTTCTCTGTAAATTATCTGTAATTCAAATTTTTCTATAAAAAATCTCTGAATGTTACTCTAGTGATGGACAACAACTTTACAAACTGATGTGATGCTGCTCAGATTACATGACAGTGTTGATAAGACATATGGTACTTGCCCTGTTCCCTGATTAGACAAGCGTGCACGGACTTCCAATCTCAATGCCTTCTTACCTTACATTTAAATTTGGGTTTTGAGATTACTTATGAATGCAACTTTGAAATCCACTTTCCATGAACATGAAATGCAACCACCAGCATATTCACAGAAAGTAAATCCAGAAGGAGCATGAACATAACTAAAGGTAATTAAATCAATCTTAAAAAATGTCAGTAGAAATCTATGGTATTATTTTCCCAGCTTCTAGTTGAAGAAGTGAAGGGATGTTATGTAAATATTATTGAAAGGTGATATCCTCTCTTTTTCCAATGTAGACACAATGCTCATTGTGTCCTGATCCAGCTGCTGGGGTGTTCTTCTGCTGTAATTTATATGTGGGGAAAAATTATGTCTTTCACTTAAACATACCTCCCTAAAGATTAACAACCGCTTAAAATGATGTATGCAGAACTGTGCCATACTTTCATTACAAATCACATTTGTACAGAAGTGAACTGAACTTGATTGAGGCTCTCAAAGACTTCTGAGTTTTTTATCATCTGAGAAGAGTGTTTTTTTTTTTTTTCTACTCACCCACACATTGTTTTGAACTTAAAGATCACGCAGGACCAACCCCTGCTCCCCCAGCACCTTTTTCTGTCTAAGATAGAATTTCACCTCTCGCTGCTCTGCTTGGGAACCGTGAGGAATTGATGGGCTTTACTTCTGCTAGCTCCGTAACTCCCTGTTTGCACCTGGGGAACATTCAAATAGTCCTGCATTTTGGGGTGAGTCCTTGGATGATCAAAAGAGTGCTTTTCTGGCACGTTGTGTGACCGTGGGCTGGAGACCACAACTTGACTTTGGAAGAGTTGTCCTTCCCCTGCTGTGTCCTTGAATAGAGACTAGCCTGCTTTTCTTCTGCTCTGCTTAATTCACTCAGGAACCTGTGACAGTCCAAATCTTTGGTTTAGCACAAGGCAGTGATGTGGAAGAAGTGTTTAATTTAGGGCAGAGGAAACCCAGCCCGAGGGACAGCAAATCCTCCTTTTCCCTTAGCAGTTTGTTTGAATGGCTTTATTACTGGTGCCATTTAGAATCTATGGTGTAATATACATCTGCTTTGCCCTGATGAAAGCTGTTCATTCCCCTAATCTCCCATAGATCTGTCTTTGACTGCAGAATTATACCCGGGTGAACTCTGATATTTAATGCTGCCATGGTCTTTTTTTCTCTTCCTAAGTACTGTCCATAAACTGTTATCTACTGACTGCTTCCCAACCCTGTGGTGCTAGGATTCCTCCATGCTAATGACTGTTTCGTAGCTGCGACATGCTTCCTAAATGCTTACACTTCCCTCATTATGATTCATGCCCATCTCCCTGATTTGCATATCAGATCAAAGAAGAACATTCAACATGCATATTTTATAACAGAGAGAACAACTTCGGTGCTTTTTCACCTTCCAAATATAACCACTTTGGATACCCTTCCAAACATAAATATTTTGAATATGATTTTCATAGACGCTCAGCACCCTCTGACTTCAGTAGCGATTGCAGAGGGATGGTGCTATTGAAAGCTAAACCCAACAGACAAAAGTGTGCAAAAATGCAGAGCACCCAAAATTAGTAAGTGACGTATGAAAATGTAATCCTGAGTACAGCTAAGTCATCTACAATAGCAATGTCAGAATTAATAATAAATACCAGGATTTCTCCGAGTTCCAAGGAGACTTAGTAGACCACAGTTTCATTGGCTGATTGACTCTTATTCCAGCTCAACTCTCATTGGTGCTGAACACATGCTGAAGCATATTTAACAATTTTAATGCTCACTTTTTCAAAATGACGACATCTCAGTGCATTTTCTGTTTGGATGTGCACAGTGAGGCAAAGGAGCTAAACTGAAGCAACCAATTTTCTGTTCAGTAATTTTACTTTTTTAGCTGTGCCTCTTCTAACTAACTAAACTCTGAAATTAACAGCATATTCTTCAGAAACTGTTCACTCTCACAGTGATAAGACCTGATTATACCAAGGAATTGTGTTGAGAGGCCCTTGCTTATACATATTGCTAGAACAACCAAGGGCAGGGAATTTCCGTTGGAGGGTCGGAAGCTGAAAAGCATCAGGGGTCACCCCTGTGGAGAGGAGGGGACAGAACAGGTGACCCAAACCTGGGATATTCCATCTCAACTGCATCATGCTCAGTATAAAAGCTGATGGATCAAAGGGTCAAATTTGGTTATTTTTGATGGCCGATGTCGGAGGAGGACCCTGTCTGTTCGTCTGCCTTTGACCCTGATCCAAGTGTTCCTGACTCCAGATCTGGAATCTCACTCCTGTCGGTCACCAAGTCCAGCCTGGGACTTTTCCTGATGCCTGCGGGTGAAGCGATGGTCATCCTGGGAGCCTGATGTGGTTATGTATATATTGTATCTCTTTCATTATTTTCTTCCTTTGATTTTTTGGTTGTTTTAATTTTAATATTAATACTTCATGAAAGCAGTTTAGTTAATTCTACACTTGTAAATCTCCTTATCTCCTTCCTCTCCTTTCTTATTTGAGAGGGAGGAAGGGCCATGTGCCAGTTTGGTTTTGGCAATTTTGGCTGAAACCATGACACGTTTATTCTCTTGTACCGTGATTTGTGCAATGACTTCCGAATAAATACAGGAGAAATTCTTAAGGTTGTCAAACCAATGTCACAGGACAAGGCATCACGTGGCCATGCCATGCCTTCTGGAATGTGAAGATGAGTCTTGACTGAGAAGGTATGTACGACTGCTAACTTTCAGAGAGGAGGACATGGCTCTTCAGAGATTCAGGAATGTAAATAGTATTCACTATTGCAAACAGAAATGCTGTAGCATGAGCTGATTATTTTTGGTTTTTGCTGGAGTTTTGTTCACCACACCTTCTAAAGAAGCTGCTGAATAGATCCTTTGGAAAAGTCAGTCTGGTTTGCAGCATATTCACTGTAGAGCTGATGTAACTCCAGAGTTACATCAAGAGTTTCTTGAGTTGAACTCAAGAAAAGTGCAGAGAGGAGAACGAAGACCTGTACATACAGGAAGTTGATCTAACTCAAATGTTGTATAATACTCTCATCTGTGACCATTCTTGATAATATATTTGCAAACTTGGTTGTCTGGACGTGTTTGTGAGCAGGATTCAGTCATTTTACAAAGGTTAGCTTATGTGAGAGTCTTCAATTAAGAAAGAACATCAGAATTTACTATTGTCCAACCACAGCTCTTAAATAACTTTTTAAAAAATAAATGTTTGGTGCAAGTAAAGATGACAATAGTCAATCCAAGTCCATTTTCCACAGATGGCAGACTCTTTAACCCACTGGTCCTAATGATGCTAGTATTTGCTGACAGTTGTGAACTGGCTGAGAGATGCACCAGTGCATGAAGAACATTGCTGACTGCTTTGATTTTACTGCAGTGGGGAAGGGTATGAACAGGAGCATAAAGAAAACAGTGGTCCTGTTCCAGACACAGCTTGTGTCAGCAGTGCACATCTGAAAGCACAGCCTTGAACTCACTAGGCACAACTTGACAATCTTGGCAACATGGTGTAGTCAAATTCCACTTCTGATGACAAAAATCATATATATTATAACAAACCTCAGACGTTTTTAGAGATTAAAATCTGTGTTTCTGGAATGAAAGAGAAATTGAACATTAAAAAGAAATGTGTTTCTTGCACTCTGTGCACTTCCTGAAGAGATATATCCAGTGCTTCTTTGTTACTAATAGTTTTTTGAGGTGGTTTTTTGTTGTTTCTGGGTTTTGTTTGTTTGTTTGTTTTAAAATTCCTATTAACTTAGAGTAGCATGGCATAGCTAAGGCTTGAAAAAACCACTCCACTGGTGTCTTTTCAGTTTGGGATTTCTTTAAAAAAATTCCCCAAATAATTTCTTGATTATTTTCTCAGATGTAAGATTCAACTCCAGGTTAAGACACCTAAGTATAGCTGTTGTCAAAGGTCCTATAAGTGCCTAAGGTCCCATAAAAGTCAAGAACTCTGTTCAATCAGTGGACTTCAAGAGACTTGCAGCTCACCAGCTGTCAGAAGCTGGGATTCGGATACCTCAGCTTACACATCTAGTGCTATTTTAGGTGCCTGGTGGTATTCGAGGCATCTGCACAAAGCTTAGAAATGCGACCAAAAGGAAATCCTTTTCTGGAGAAGCATCTGGAAGCTCAGTGGGATTCCCTGGGACTATTTTCATATGGCACTCAACATCTACATTTATGCAACTCAGCAGACAAAGACAGCAAAGAATTTTTTTCCATCATATTTATAAAATAATTCCAATGAATTTGCTCCGTTAAGAACCAGTCCAGAATCTGGTTGACAATTGCATTGTTGAGTATAAAGTTTGTTATATAGAGGTCTGCAGAGATGCTTTATAGAGATACTAGAAAACATTCTTATATTGATGGCAAGCCTAGGATGCCAATTCCAAAATAAAGAATTTGGATGATCTGTTTTTTTCACTGCTTTGTAGCTCTTATGGCAGAAATAGACTTGGCAACAAGAGGACCCATCCACCAAAAGATCAGTTACTCAACTAGTCACAGAAGCTCATTTCTGCCCCTTCTTTGTTGTGGCAAATACACCTCCAGCCTTTTCCAACCCTTTCTCCCCCACCAAACAGATGTTTTTTTGTAGTAGCCCTGGAAGGTCCCCAAATTCAGGCTATTTTCAACTAAGGGAAGGAGTAAGCTCCAAGGCTTGGAGCACTCACAGAGAATGCTCTCCAGACACAACCTCTTTCTTTGTGCAGAGGAAGATAGTAGGTTTGTATGCATTAAAATATACCACTGACAAGACTATGCTCAACACAAGCCTGCGCTGGATGCATGGGCCAAATGGGCCATATGGGCCAAATCTATACTTGGTAAAAGTCAGCACAGAGCTACTATAAGACGTGAGCCACACTAATTGCCATGAGATAATGGTCTTATCTAAATCTTCCCAGTTCCTGTTATGTAGTGTAAGACTTTGAAGTTAAATACTTTTCACAACTTGTCTTTTTTTTTATTATTTTCAGTGAGTAGAAGGAAAAAATCTCACTTGAGGAAAATAGTTGTACAAAACCCCCGTTATTGATTATTTATCAGGAAAGGCTGAAGTTATTTACCATCTCTTCAGTTTTATTAGATGGACATAGCAGAGAATGGCCTTGTAAATACGGGTTTTGCTTATGAGCCATGGCCTTGAATAATCTTGTCATGGCTAGAGTGTAGAGCTTTATAAAAATGAGCTCTTCTTTGCTGCATTGCTGAGAATAGAGAAAACCTTTGTTAAGTTTATGGATGCTAAAGTAAATTGTTTCATTTTTTAACTTGTCAAGACATGACGATATTGCAAAGGTGGCCTGAAACACTTTAAAGTGTTGCCACCGTTCTTTCCCTTTTACACGTTACCAAGTATTTGCAAAGAATGTAAAGAAGGAGAATAAATAATATTATTTCTCTATAGCACTAGGTCACTCATTCTATTTTACACCAGACTTTAGGAAACTCTTTCGATTGAATGCCATTAAGGTAATTTGGACCAGAAATTATAACCTCTGTCAGTGGAACAAATACAATACTTTATTAGAAGTGCTGAGATCTGTTTAGTGTATTTCTAATTGATATTTCTAGATCTTTCCATACACACTGTGCATATGTTGTTAGAGGTTGCCTGTGGAAAAGAATACTTCACATCCAAAAGGACTAATGAACTGGGCCATTTCAGGTTACCTTATAATCTTTTTTTGTCAAACTTTCTTGGCAGTATCACCAGAGCATTAAAAATCTGCTAATGCAAAAGGGAAAAGCTGACATATGGGGTAAGATTCCTCCAATCCAAACACATAATCATTAAAAACTTGCAGGTTAGTCAAGAACTAGATAGCAAACATTTGGCTTCAGAAGGTAGAGATGATCGATATTGCTTATTAATTACCTGTGATATAAAGAAATTAATTAAGACATGACTATTTTCTTTCTTTCTTCCATGTTTCTAAATGCCTGTAGAGTCATCAGTTTCTGTCTGAGGGTAGTTTTGGCTATTTTTGGAAACTGTTGGTAATTAATAGTTTAAGTCAACACTCACATCACTGATTTCATACCAAAATACTAGGAACAGGAGATTGTATCCAGAGGTCTCCACAGCTCATGTTATGAAATTGTCTAGAAAGTACTTCCCCATAATTTATGTTAAAATCAGTTTCTGAGTGAAACCGAAGCGAAGCACAAATAGTAGCGTTGATTCAATTAGCTTTTAGAGTGCTTTAAAGTAAACCTAAAATTACATCAGAGTAAGGTAAATGTATTTCTTTCATCATCCTGATAAAATCTTGCCATGGTATTTGCCACCTGAGTAAATCCATAAAGTACCTGCTTGTAAAGCCAGAGTGCTCTCTGCTGTATTACAGTAAATAATATTCTAAAAATCAAAATCAGCTGAGATGAAGGTTAGGATTTCCTGTTAGTACAAGCTTGGCTTTTTTTTTTCTTTTTTTTNGATTTGGCTATTCCTTGTAACAGGAGTTTGAAGTTCTGTAAGCCAGCAGAAGTAAAATGAAAATAAGGCAAATCCAGCTCTTTCAGCAGCTGTACTTCTTGAACCTCAGCCTGAAACATCCCTCATTTGTACAAGTTTTGGTTAAATTAATTACTGTGCAGGTCACCTATAGACTCTTATCAGAAGTTTGAGAGGAAGCAGAAAGTCCTCTTTTCTTTTCTCTTGGAAAAAATAAATAGATATTGTCGATGGGTGACTTACCAAGGCAAATAAAAATATTACTTTCTAAGGGATACCAAGGATGTGATATAAACTACCATAGTCAAGAGGGCCCAGTTCTTTTCAAAGCTGCAGGCGGGATGCTAATTCTGGCAGTCACTTGCCAGTCCTGTGAGGGTGAGTCACGCGTCACCTGCGGATGCCGCGGCAGCACGTGGGGCTAAGTGCCACTCAGCCCCGGCTTCAGCTCCTCTGAGAACGAGGTGGGACACTTCTGCTCACCTTGTCTCTCATGCAAAGGGTGCCTTCCCTGGCTTCTCTGAGCTGCTCGGATCAGCTTAGGAGTGAAAAGAAGCTGTGCAAGTTGAGGCATTGCTGTATAATAAAATTTGCTCCCATTTTTTATCACACACCCACTTAAATTTCGTGAATACAGTTACACTCCTTGCTGCAGAATTATGCTTTTGAAGTTATGACTCATGCCAGGATGGTAACATATGCTCACACAGCTCAGCAAAAGAAATTAAGAAAAAAAAAAGTCCCATTAAAACTTCAGATTTTCTCCCTGCCTCATTACAGGCTGAGATGCAAAGATGCTTCCCTCGAGTGAATCACTCCACGCAATATGAATAAGTACCAGCAAATACAAGTATCACATGAGAAGCAAGTACTTCAGTAAAGTGCAGAGTTTGGAGACTTTCCCCTGGGAACCAAAGACTTATATTTTAACTAAATGACTCCATCCAGTTCTGCATGAGATACAACTGGTCCACTTTTATGGAGGTATGAAAAGAGAATAGAAATACCTGTTCTTGCCTGTAAACACAGCACTAGTGAGATACTGCTGGTCTCCTCCTCCTGATGACCGGACTTTTCGAAAGATGTGGAATATTACAGAGTTCAAGAAAGGGTTGCAAAGTAATCAAAAGTCTGGGGAGAAAAAAACTTTTGCTGTGAAGATTGAATGGTTTGAGGTGGCTCTTTTTGCTTGAATGAAAGACCACATTGACAACCAAACCGATCAGTGTACCTAGTCTTTGGCAGGTAGAAAATAAGTCTTACATCTTTCAGTCTAGTTTGCAAAAGATCTGGTGTGTGAAAGCTGGCCTTTGACAAGTTTACCCTAAGAATGAGGTACAGTTTCCTACTGATAAGGGTAGGAAAACCTTGGAGCAGCTTCCTGGAGTGATGGTGGAAGGACACTGTTTGGACTCTTTAAAACTCAATTTGATCTCTGTAAACATTAGCTTAGATACAGATAGGATCTAACTGGCTGTGGTTGTCTTTTTTTGAGAGACAACTTATAGCCCTTTTTCTTTCCTTTCAGTGTGATATGTTCTGCTGGAGCAAATAATTCCTACCTGCCACTTCCTTTCCAGCAGAAGGCCTTTTGCATCAGAGTTACTGTTCTGGTTTTTGTTCATCACTCGTATGAAACTGTCCAGGCTTTTGTGACCCAAGTGTTTATGTTGCTTTTGAACCCAGTGCAAGGATAACTAACTGCAATGCAATCACCGGTGACACAGAGGAGGTCAGTGTAGGTCTTCTATTGGTCTCTTCTGGCCTCAAACATTATACAAAAAAGGATTTTGAAATGGTTTTCATGGTCAGCCAGGCACAAGTGCTGACAGAATAGGATCAGGCAGCATGGTGTTTTCACACCACATCATTAAAAATCTGTGACAGCACACAATTAATTTTATACAAGCCAGTGAATGCCAGCAGCTCCGTACCTACTTTATTTGCTCCCAGTTTATGTTGCATTCAGAACGGGGCCTTGGAGACAAAAGGCTCTTTGTCACAACGTTAGCACGTGTCTGAGATTAGGCTGCTAAGGGTGACATAATATCACAGTGGCTCACGTGCACAAATTTGATAGCACTATTCCTTTCAAGTCACCCGCAATATACTCGTCTTCCTCCACACTGCAGTGCCCTACAGCCTCCCCAGCAGGCACATAATACTGTGTGCACAGGAGTAAAGATGCACTTTTATATTCAGTATATAAAGCTGTTTGCAATATATATCATATATCAATGTAAATCCCAAAGGAATCTCCCTAAACAGTCAAGCGCTTGTCATCCTTAAAGAAGTACAAAGAGAAAAAATAATGCTCAGAATGTTTTCAAGCTGCAATAAACCAAAAATGAGACAGACTTTTAAAAAGTCTGTGACAAGAAAAATGTATAAACATGCATGTCAAAGCCTACTCCAACATAAGTAGACCAATGCTGATTTACAGCTGCAGATAAACTCATTTCTAAATTTTAAATCAGTACCCTAATAATTTCCTTGAGCTGAAACAATCCTCCATCCTGTGCACATTTAGGCATTCCTCATGTACCTGCAGAGGGCACAGCTGCTCTCTGAGTAGAAATCTAACCATTAAAACAGACACACACCTCCAAAGAACTCCAACTTACTGTCCCAAGAAGAACTCCAACCTACTCTCCCAGAGAACAAACCCTTGAGATTTTAAAGAATGAAATGCATAACAAGATTGTAGAAGTCACAGAATCATAGAATCATTCAGGTTGGAAAAGACCCTTGGGGTCATCGAGTGCAACCATCAGCCCCACTCTACAAATTCCTCCCCTACACCAGATCCCCAACACCACATCACAACCACTCTGAAACACATTCAGGGATGGGGACTCAACCCCCTCCCTGGGCAGCCCATTCCAGGGTCTGACCACTCTTGCTGGGAAAAATTCTTTCCTAATGTTCAGCCTAAACCTACCCTATACATCATCATGGCAGATCAAAATCAGAATAAAATTACTCAACTTTATCAAAACAAGAATAAATAAACACTTAACTCAAGCTTTTTTTTTTTTTTAATCTGTAGGAGTGCTTTATTTATTCCATTTCAGAGTGGGATTTCCAGTGAAATAACAAACAGAGCTAATAAAACGGAAATCCTTCAGAACTAAGCTGTACATCTTCAGCCAGTCTGTGCTTTCTCCATGTTCTTCCCATGTCTATTACTTTAAAAGTGATACAGACAAAACCACATAAAACTCTTGCAGGATGTTTCTATCTGGTGAGGAAGTTGCCAAAAGCTTAGTTATCCAATACAGGGGAGTTGGTTTGTTTTTGAGGAGGATAGATATGAACTATCCATTGCCCCTCTTCCAGTGTCTGTGCTGAAAATGCTGAAAATTAAATAAAAAGGACGAATGTATAAGAAATTCAGGTATTGCAGGGCCACAAGCTTCAAGCTTATCAAAGTGCTGCAGTGACTAATTTGATGTAATAATTAAAGTTAATTAAGAAGATATTGCCTGAGCAGAACACACATGGTAGAAAGTAAATTGTATTTGCTTTAATTGGGTAAACAGTATTTTTTTTATGGTGATATTTGGGTAGGCATTATAAAAGTGAACTGTGAAAAATTAATCTTTGAAATTTCCCAGTCTATGTGTTAGCAATTTTACATTAAAATATACTTTTCCTCCTTCCTTCTTTATCATCTCAAAAGGGAGGTATCTCCTTCAATAATAATACATGACCAAGGGAATACACAGGATTTCCTTTAAACAAACAAAGGGGTGTTGTTAAAGTATATTTTTTCCTGCTTAAGTGTACCCTAAATTGCCTTTTGCTTTTGAAAGATTTTGTCTAAAACTTGGGTTTACTTCAAACCCTGGATATGGAAGGCCCACCTTGGAAAACACTTTAAGGAAAAACAGCTTCAAATTTTGGAAGTATTTTCTGGCGATTCAAGGCAACTCAGCAGTTATTGCCCCTTAGAACACTACGATGGCCACGTGGAGGATGTGGGGGACCCTGTACATGTTGTCTATATGTGTGCAACAATTACACTGCAGGGCAGCAATTTCTGCCTGAGCCTGAACCATTAGCAGAATGTTAATTATAAAAGTGACTATAATCAAAGAGAGCCAGAAGAGAACAAGTCAATTAAAGGCAGGGACAAGCAAAGTGGAATCATTCTTTTTTATTAAAGGCTCCTTCTTCTAAGTTGGTGGCAAAAGAGACCAATTTATTTTTTCTTTATTTTTTCAAGTGGGTTTCAGACTATTTCATATGTGTGTGTGTGTGTGTGTGTGTATGCTGAGCAGCAACTGGGGCAGACAGACTTTTGCTTGAAACAAAATGGAGAGAAGTTTAAAAACTGTAACATTTAGCAAATGTCAAAACCAACTCTGGGCCAGGTTCTCACTCGGTCCTGCCGGGGCTAGTGCCTTTGACGTCAATGGAATGGTTCCCACTTCCAGCAGGTGTACTCTCAGCCTGATGTTTGCACCATATACACCATAGAGGAGATAAAGGAATACTGAGAGAGCTTTATCTATTTACCTGAAGTAAAAAAGCTGTTTTTCACGGGTGAGCACTATAAACTTGCTGGTTGAGTGCGTGTGCTCAAATAAATGACTACAATGTTTGCCCTATTCAGTAGAGTCTGTTGGGTTATTAGAGCTGGTAGGCTGTTTAGCACAAATACAGTGGGCTTTGTTCTTACTCTGACCTTTGGTTCAGAATTCATCCTTTGAAGTGTTCAAGATTTCTCTAGATGAGACTGAAATATTCTTGCGTATAGACAGGCCAAAATTCTTGCTTCAAGTATTGCTTGATGGTCATAATATAGGATGTTTTCTGGCAGCAACAGACGCAATAGCAAACTGTGTGTCATAGAATCAAAGAATGGTTTGGGTTGGAAGGGACCTTAAAGATCATTGACTTCCAATCCCCTGCCCTGGGCAGGGACACCTCCCACCAGACCAGGTTGCTCCAAGCTCCATCCAGCCTGACCTTGAACCCCTCCAGGGATGGGGCAGCCACACCTTCTCTGGGCAACCTGTTCCTGTGTCTCACCCATGGCAAAGAATTTCTTCCTGAGATCTCATCTCATATAAACCTCCCCTCTTTTCAGTTTAAAACCATTCCCCCTCATCCTATCACTCCACTCCCTGATCAGGAGTCTTTTTCTACAATACAGCTTGCCAGACAGTTATCCCTCAGTAGGGTTATTCTACTTCAGGTGGAGGATTGATGTCTGCCTTTGCACTTCATGAGGTTACTGTTGGTTGAGATCTGTGGCCAGCTGATACCCCAGTGCATAAATTGCTTCCCCATCTTGCCATTGCCAGCGAAATTATTGAGGGAACATCCTGCTTCATCATTTAAGTTATTAATGAAAATGTTAAGGGGTATTGAACTCAGAGGAGTGCTATGTGTGACCAGTCTCACAGTGCCAATGTTCATCTGTGTGGTGTCAGACCCAGTGGGCAGTATCATGGGTTTTGTCATAGAGATCTTCATCTACTAAGCTACGTTTTTACAATCAACAAAGAGATTTAATTTGCGGTTGCTTAAGTAAGTTCTGAATCATCATATAATTTGCAGTTATTCAATAGTATATGCCTGGCCATTCAAAGCTACACATCTAATGGGAGATGAAGCCCAAGGCTTGGCCAGAATTGGTATTCACCAGTGAGAATGCAAAGTTTTTAATGTAACCAAATCCGGTAGAAGGGAATAATTTTAAAATGTCATATATTTACATTGTGGTCTTCTGACCACTTGGGCACATTAAGAAGTTTTTCCAGGTTCTAAGGCTCTTCATTCCAGTAACCTATTTTTCCATTTAACAATATGAAAAAAAAATGCTTTTCTTTCATACAAATTTTTAGCACGCTAGCAAAATACTTTTTTATTTATATTTAAAATCCTTCTGGAATCTCTGTGAAATCATATATGCTACATATGATGCTATACATAGCTTTGAATCTATAACGGCCAAATTGCACTTACATATTGTACTTCTCTTCCTCTCAGGATAGGACTGGTTTTCACATCCTTCAGAAATACCTAATGATTGTTATGAGGCAAATCTGGTTTTCCTTGCTGACAGAATCTGTTGACACAGAAGTCCTCACATTTGAGACTGTAACTTTTTCTTTTTTTTTCTTTTAAATAAGAAACAGATATTCTGGGAGCTTTTCATGGCACCTTTTCTGTTTGTTTTCAACAAATGGAAAACGATTATAAATTATACTGTTTCCTAATGAACTACAGTGGGTACAGTCAAATGACAGGACAAAACAAATCCATTCTTATACTCTCCTGTTGCCAGCAGACTAGAGCACTTATCAGTTGATTCCTTTTTAGTTAAAAGAAACCATTTTCTGTATTACTTCAGTCTCATTCCACTCCCAGAGCAACACAGTAACACGTCTGTTAATTTCAGAATGTTTTCTCCACTTTCCTGGGGATGGGGATGGGGATGAGGTGGGGGAAAGCAGAGGAAAAATTGTCATAAAGGATTTATTTTGCTTTTGCCTTTTCACAGATAAAATTTGGTGATAAATAATGACAAATACACAGATAAAATAAAACCGATAAATGCTTCTTCTCCCATCACTTCTTATGTGTTGATGGCTGTTCCTTTCTTTAACACATTATTGTCCAGTCTTAGCACTGGACAGGCTGTATCATTTATTAATGATGTCAACAGTATGCCCTTTGCTAGGTATGAGTGAATTCTGCCCATGGCAAAGAGGTTTTGTGCTGGAGTATGTGAGCTTTTTTTCCCCAGTATTTTAATTTCCAGAAAAGATCTCTGTCCAGGTTTTTTCCTAATGCTGAGATCTTATTCTTGGAGACTAAGGACAAGGCCAGGAAGAAATATTCTTTAATATTTCCACATTGATTAATCTTTAATTCTTGTTTTTAGGGAGCTGTAATTTTATTTTCACTTTTCTGGTCTGCCACCTTACTCTAACTATGCTGCAACCAGCTGTAGGACACATGAAACGTTATATTGTTGCAGGTTTTTTTCTGACTTTGTAACTCCAATTTTCATATTTTTATATCTGTGTGGGAGTTTGATGCAATGTATGATGTGCTTCTAAATGAGAAGTCATAAATGTCTCTGAAAAATCACTTCTCATCACCTACATTATTAGAGTTCATATGGATGAATTAAGCTAGGAGCTTTCTGGCATTGAAAAGCAACATCAAGCCTCTCTTGACAAAGAGAGGAAAAGCACAAGATTCTATCTCTGAAAATCTTTGGAAAAATTCTCAGCTTGTTTCCAACTAAACCTCTCAAGAAGGTTTCACTGCTTCAAGATCTGTATTGCAGATGAATAAGATTGAATTATCATTAAATGAGAAAGAAAAAAAATCCCAGAATCCCAGAATCACAGAATCTTAGTGGTTAGAAGGGACCTTTGAGATCATCGAGTCCAACCACATTAAAAAACAAAAAAACAAAAACACAACAAAAACCCCCCAAACAAAAACAAACAAACAAACAAAAAAGCCACCCACCAACTAAACCCCACACCCACAACCCCACGCACAACACCCCACCACAAACCAATAATCTTGGCCACTAGAGCATGCCCTGAAGAGCCAATGAGGGTGAAACCCTTCTAAAGAGCATGACCCCCCCCTGGAAAGCAAAAAATAATTGTTTTCCTTTTCTCTCTCCGAAGTGTATTCAGCACAGTTCCCTCTAGCTGTAAAACTTTGTAAGATTCTCCTTTGTGATGGTGAATACTGAAGTAGAACTGGATTTATTCCATATCTGACCTTTAACGGGCTTTTGTATAGTAGGTACCAGCAGGGTGAAAGCAGTCTGGTTTCTCCAAGAGATATTTTTTCATGGTCAGTGTATAACCTAGTATATTTTTTAATCTTATTTTCCTGAACGTCATATTTTCCAGAATTATTGGTGCGGTAAGAATGGTCTTTTTAGGACTTACATTGCATTATCATCACTGGTGAGTGTTTTGATTCTTGGTAGCTGGACACCAGTAAAACTGGTGTTGTCCCTTCCCTGTATTATTCATTAGCTGTGCAATTAGTTTTCACGTGATTTAAAAGTCATGACGATCATTGGCTAACGTAAATTGGCAGTGCTCCATTAAAAACACTAAAATTTGTATTACCTGTTCCAGGCTTCTCCAAAAAATGCAATGCACAAAAGCAAACTAATTTAATATTTCAGCTCAGTTTATTGTACATCAAGGGGCAGACACATTCAGATGGTCTGAACTCCACTGAAGATGGAGCTAGAGTAAAGGCGATTCCAATTCTATCTTATGCAAATGATCCCAGAGGCTGAGCATTCCTGGGCTTCTCCTGTACTTGGATAAGAGACCATCTGGAAGTCCAAGATACAGTAGGCACAGGCCAAGACATCGTGGCTAAACCCTAGACCACAGAAAGTGAATGAGTTAGAAGGCTACGTTCTCCCCCCTCATCGCTGGTGGGTGAGTCAGAGAGCTGAAGTTACCAGTACCGTTTTCATTCCTTCAGTGAGAAGTGTCTCAGGAGGATATTGTAAATTAAAGGCATTAAAATTAGAAAGTGAAGTTATATGAAACTTAAGCTTCACAGGAATCTTTAACTAGGGTTGAAGAACAATCCTACCCTCTATGATGCCTACGCCTCTGGAAAATTGTACAAACTTCAGAAAATTTGGCAGAGTTTCTATATCTCTGTTATGTTTCTCTGTTTCTGTGAGCCAACAAAGGGTGAGGAAAAAAGTGTTCTGTTGCTGCTCCTCTTGTCTCTCAGACAAGTCCTGGATGCTATGAATGACATGTGATCCTTTTTCCTATCCACCTATCTTTTTAGAGAAATAAAGAGCTTATTTTTGGCCCCCATTGTAGTAGAGAAAGTGAAAATTCTGCAGCCATCATACATTGAACAGTCTGATAGGGGAGGTACCCCTGTGCTGTACATGCAGTACAAAGCAGAAACCTTATATGGGAGATTCAGTCCTGTAAGGAGGGCTCCTGCTTCTTTGTGTGAAGAGAAGTGGGGTCTGTGGAGCACTGAGAGAATGCAGTGAGGATGGGGGAAAGGCAAAGGGGAAAAGAAGCATGCAGAAAAAACTCACCTAGGGAAAAAAGAGAGGGTAAACTACTAATTGTTCCTTTTAGCCTAAATTTCCAGTTCTTTATTTGCAATGATACAACACTACAAATCAATCGTATCTGTATCGTCTGTGTCAAAGATACTTAGTTCCAGCATAAGAGAATTTAAACATGTTGAAAATTTGTGAAACTGAAATTAAATATTTGGCCTGATAATAACAAGACTTAAAGACATTCTTACAGTGAACTAGAATATGTGCAACTTTTAAGATGACCAGCGGAACCACATAAAACCAGAAGAATGAAGTCCACGTGAAAAGCTACAATAAACATTGTCTTCGTTACTTCCCACTACCCAAATTCTGAAGATGGAGCTTGCTCCAGCTTTGTGTTGCAGAATTTCTCTTCACTGAGTAGCTCTTTTCACTCTTTCATCCTCTCCTCCTTTTCTGGCAGTGAAGCACATTCTTTTCCCCTATAACGTAATTATATACAAACTCACAAACTTAACCATATTGCCATGATCTAGCATCACCCACAATCTGGCAGATGCCACTGACTGAAAACACAGCTTTGCTTTAAAGTCAGCCATACAGATGCACTGTTTCTATATTTAAAACCAGAGTTTCCATGGCATGACAGCACTGTCTGTACATACTGGGGACTGACACCAAAGCTTCTTTGTGTGGTGAGTCGGCATTCAGCTCTCAGAAGCAACATTAGTTCAAAATAGATACCTAGTGCAATGATTCTTATTTAAAGAGATTCTGAATTTTGAAATTGCAGTAGTTATTCCTTTAATATCATTGCCGGTTAGGTTGCTTGATTCCAAACTGAAGTTCTGATTTTAAACAGCTCTTGACCCCTTTTAGTTTAGTAAAATAGTATCTTACAAAAAGGAAGCAAGGTCAAGATTATACAACTCCCTCATTAAAGTCACCCTTTGATTTCCATACTATTTCTATCAACATAAAAGTACAGTACTCATACAGATTCTTCTCTCTGATAGAGTGGGTTTACTGGACTCCAGTGTAAGCTATTGCAACTCCAGTGAAGTTGATTGGATTATAATGCCCAAGACTAATGCAATGGGGCATGAACTTGAAGCCTTGCTAATATCAAAACACCTAGTATGACTTAAAGAAAAGTCACAGGAGTGACAACTACATTTTAATTATTTGAATTTTACCTATCTTTTCTTTATGTGCCATTGAGATATTTTAAAACGCTTCCTTATAAGTCAATTTAAACATGTGTGCTGCACTTGCATTATTTTTCCACAATTTAGCATAGGTGTAAAGAAAGGAGTGAATCCTGGTCCATCAGTGCCTAATAGTTCCAGAGGCAGAAAGCTGGATCTCAGTGTCTGAATCACCTAATTTCACCTAAGATTTATTGCAGCCAGCGAAGGAAAAACTCCTGGTGTCCCTGCCATTGTCTGAGATACATAATTTCTTTCTTTGCTCCCTTTGCAGACAAGCAGGAGCTATGGAAAATGGAAGCCTGCGTCGGGGTTGTAAAAAGAGCTATGAAGTTGTGCCATTCCTAATTCAAATGGTAAAGCATGAATTGATCTTATAAGAAAAAGTAAAACTTCATACTCCAGAAGAGCAAATTATGGTATTTTATTATTAAAGAACCAAAATGTGAGTAAAAGGAGAGAGCATTTAACAATCTTGTCAACCCAGGGTTGGTTTTTTTTTTCAGATTTCTCTAGTCTGAGTTTCTTGTAAAGCTCTTGAAGTTCTACCTTTGAATGGGATTCTAAATGCACTGTCAATAATGATAGGTGAGGAAGCATTTTCATGTAAGAACTGAAGAATACTGCTTGCTTTGAATCATGGTTCTTCAGAGTAATTTATAAATAAGCAAATTTAAACTAGTAACTAATTTTCCTGTAGTAAAACTAACAAAACTAGTAACTAATTTTCCTGGAACCAAGCTTTGCAATCGGGTTTCCACACAAAGGTATTATTCGAGTGGTGTTTTTGAACAACCAAACTAGTGAAGATCAGGAATCTTAAAGCTTAACTATAACACTTTTTTTTTTGTCTTTCCCTTTCTGCTAATCAGAGTTAGTTCCTCCTACAGCAATACAGGGGATAGATGGTTTTAGAAAAAAAGTTGTTAAATCACACTCTTATTCCAATAGCTCCTTAAAACCTGCCCAAGAATTAAGTTTAACCTTCCAACATTGTTTCGATTTTGTTTTGCCATCCCACCAATGGCTTGCCAGAAGCTCTGGAACAAATAATCTGTACTAGAAAGTCACTTCCTCCTGGAAATGCGCGGCAGCATCCTTTGTTCTCTTCTCTGCTTGATGAGCTGGCTGCTGCTTGCTCTCAGAAATTAATAGGATGGGCTGCAGCGAGTGCTATAAAGTCAGGGATGTGAGCCAAGAGGCAGACAGAGGTTCTTGTTCAAAGCCATTCATCCAGTGACTTCACTGAAAGTGGGAAATGAATTTCTCATTGAAGGAAAACGTTTGCCTTTTAACTTAACTGCTCTTACACTCTCGTGCCATAAGGTATGTGAATACTACTGGGAACTCAGAGAAACTGAGGTGAAATACCACAATCTCTGTGAAAGTCATTCTAGAAATTCCTTCTGCTATAAGTTGTTAAAAGAAAAAAAAGCCTTTTTTGTCCTTGGCCCTGTCAAAATATTAGCAAGCCATAAGGGCTAAGTTTCAGTTTCACTCCTTCTAGTAACCAGATAGGAGCAGGAGGAAATACTTTCTACACTCTTGCCATTGATGACACGTAACATATGTCTTGTAGAAAAGACTGTGCAGCCATGGATCATCTAAAAGTTAGTATGTTATATATTCCCTTGAATGTTTACCACTCAAGGTGTGCTCATAAACTCCAACTTTGTCAACATGTTGGCATGTTGGTTTTTAACCAACACAAGAAGCTCTGAATTATCATTATTTTTCTCTAACTTTCCACTTGCTTATGGATATAATTCAAGATATTAGCCCTAGCTAAAATCCCATACCTTCACTGTTTTGGGGGTAGTTTTTGGTGTTTGTTTTCTTTTCTTTTTCTTTTCTTTTTTTTTTTTTATTGTGTGAGCCTATTCCATGAAAGTATCAAAACACATTCACACACTTCACGCATAAATAACACCCCAAACTGTGATTACAGTAAATTCCCAAACTCTACAATTTTATTATATCTTCCACGTTTCAGGCTCTTTAGTTCCAAGGTATGAATTCAAAGGCTTGTTGTGTCTTTGATAAGCTGTGAACTTTTTAGCACAATTAGAAACCAAAAAATCAGCAAATGCTATTTGATCCAAGGAATGGCACCCTAGTAGACTCAATAAAATGCTGAATACATTTGTTAGAGTGCTGCGAAATTTGTTCTGTTGATGTTTAATGTTTAAAGTTATTATGTTGTCAAAATTCTACTTAGAAAACAGACTATTAGGGTAGTAAGCACAGAGAAAATCCTTCACGGGCAAAGGTCCATTGCTGCTGGTGGGATTTTGGCTATGGGCACCTCTAAAATATGACTGAGAGTTTTTGCATTACTGCTGTAGAGAAAATCGAGTGAGTGTCATGACACTGGACAAAATCACAACAGTACTGGGATTTGAAGCTATTTTGTGTCTTATTTAATGTCTATGTTTGAACCTGTGTTTGTAAATATTTTTGTATGCATGTGATAGCACACTGACACCTACCTCTCTGTCCATCTGTGGATAAAAATCTTAAAACTTACTAATACCAATCTAGACAGAGGAGAAAGGAGGAAAAAAAAAGCAAGCTGGATTGATTAATCTAGTGACAGAGCTTAAGAACTGATAACAAAGTCCTGCCACATTAAAAATAGTTTGGGGAAGATCTATGGCATTTATTTTTTAAGACTGGAATATTAATAACTGTAAAACTAAGCAAAGGTTATCTCTGACAGTAATAGAGTTTTTATAGTGTCAGAAGATTAATGTTGTATTTCTCCTGGAGGGAAATCCATTCTTCTCTGGGAAAAAAAATTGGATCTCACTGTTGGGCACAACCAGTTGTGCTTTCTTCAGCCCAGGATGAAGGAAACTTTGGAAGGGGTGAAGATGGGGTCCAGGAATACAAAGGTGGCATCCACACTGAAGTGTGGAGCAGGGAAATGTGCTCTCTAGCACAGGAACTCGATATACTTTGCAGACCTATTGCTTGGGTGTGCTGAGAAGAGCTGGGGTCTTAATTCTGATATTTACAGCCTGTCAGGAAACAGACAGAGCAAAACCCAGCATCACACTTTGGATTAGGTTAGTGATGCCGAGTGGAAGTTGGATAGGAAGAAAGCAGGATTTGAAGGTTGTCTGAATGTGGAAGGAGACTGTCAATGTGAGATGTGGCATGAGAACATGAGACATTATTTCAAGGACTTGTTAGCAAGTGGCAGAGGATGTAAAGGCAAGATTGGGAGAAAGGGTTGGTAACGTAAAAGGACCTGGGCTGATAGCATTACAGAAAACAAAGAGAAGGAAGAGATGTGGCGACAACTAAGTCTCTGTAGGGGTTGAGGCCTTTGTATTTGAGGCATAGGAAGTAGAAAATAAATTGTTGCAGATGATAGGAATTTGAAAGTAGGCACTTATCTTCTGCAAATAGTCTTTATCGCTTTGGCCTTAGGTAAGACTATCTTGGTGGCATTTACTTGATTAGATAGGAATATGAACAGCTGTAAAAACTGAGTGACGACTGTTCCAGAGTAACTTTTCTTCCCTGATTTACGGGACAACATTCCCTAATCTAATGTGTCCCGACTGGACATTTTCACCTTGCACCTCTACGCAGAAACAACCGTATTAAGAAGGTATGAAAACTTGCTCTAGAAATGAGCAGTGCAGAAAGTATATTCTGTATTTAACTGTTGAAAACCAACAAATATAACAACAACAACAATAATAATAACAATGTTGATGATGCAAGCTTCAGGGAACAACCTGTATCTGAAGAAAATAAAGCAAAACAAAAGATAATTCATGTTGCATATTTGCCTGTAAATTCCTGCAGCCCTTAAGAATTATTTATCAGTAAGGCAGGATAATAATCAAAAGAATGTATATTAAAAGTGCATGTCCAAACTACCCTCTTTCCTCCACCATTATAGGTACTAAGAAAAATACAATAATGATATTTTTTTGTCTGATGAGACAGAAACAGGGTCTGTTTTGGTTTTGCTGCAAATGCTCCCAATGTTTTGTTCCTAGCTCTTAAGAACCACAATTAAAATATTCAAAAACTAATTGGCCTTTGCCCCAAATTCAGATGAGCTTTTTTTTTCCAGCATGAAACTGCTCAGCAAAACCACTGCACAGTTGTGAAAACAATAACAGCATTAAAACTATAACCTCAAATTAGCACTGTTGGGAACTGGATGTGTTTAACACTAGTCAAGTGAAAAATTAAATGTTGATTAACTACGGCAAACTATTGAGAAAATCTCTCAGAAAAGATTAATAAAAAAGCTGTCATGGTAGTCAAGAGAAAATATCAGAAACTATACAGGAAGAAGCAGGAAAATTAATATAAATTGTTTCCTTATCCTCCTAAAGTGGTCAATTTTCATCATGTTAGTGATCTCAAAAGAGACATGGTAAAAGAGAGAGAGATGTGTATGAGACACTGCTATGAAAGCACTCTAGAAAATTACTAGTGAAAACCTGTAGGAAAAACTAACCACAGCAGGTGAGTAAACAAGATCAACGAACAGCTCAGTCTGGATACGGTAGAGACGCTGCAGAGGAAGAAAGGTTTAATCTTTTCTCTCTTCTCATGGAGTCCTGCACATTGAGCTGCTGTGGCTCATAAGGTTTTCTGGAAAGAGAAAGACAGTTAAACTACATGCACATGAAGGAAGCTGTCCTGTCACTCACTGTTATGTGTCTGTCTGTATTGAACTTTCTTGTTTTGAAAGCATAGAGAACCCCAAAGTTTTAGATTAGACATTGATGATTTACATGCTTAGTATCTAATTCAGGTGAACTTCACATCAACTGAATGTCAACAATTCTTTTTAGATCTGTCTTGTTTATGAAGTAGCCTCATCATGAAGCTCTGACCTTTCTTTAGTTTTATTCTATTTAACACGGTACATTATATCTCAGTGTATCAATTCCAACTGATTTGTTGCATCAAAGATAAAATCCAGTTTTGTACTGTACATCCAACCTAGTTCTACAAAGTTCCTAATTAATTTGTGAAACCCAGTAAAGATTTAAAAACAGCATAACCCCCCTCCCCCCCAGAGTAAAATACCTTGTTGGTACTGTTCTTTAAACTTCTAGATGGTATGGAGATATTAAAATCAGTTGATTAACTGGCATTTATTCACTTGAAGTTTTATGAATAAAGCAAGGTGGTTTTAGTACTTGATTACCTAGGTATTGATTACCTAGGCTACCTAAAGTGCTCAGCTTTGTGGTTAATGATCTTAGAGGAGTCTTAGTTTGGACATCCCAGAAAGGAGGACTAAAAATGGTCCTATGATGTAAGAAAGTCAGATAAACTGCAAACATGACCACAAACACCAAATTTGTCTATTTGTATGTATACCTATTACAAAAGAGGTAGAGAACTGAGCAATCCTCTAATAAATACATAAAGTCTAGCCAAGAAATTTACATAAAGTCTTTGTTGTGTATCACTTGAAGCAAACTTCTATTTGCCGCTTTTATTCAGGATTGATTAACTTCAACAAAAAGTTCATTATTTACAGCCAGTAGACATCATGATGCGGAATATACATTACCATTAATAAGGTAATTAGAGAATGCAGACATTACCGAATCAGCTAATACAACTTTATAGTATCATATCAGCTTCACTAAGGAGTGGAAAGTTATAAAAAGCCTTGTTTTTAAGAGACTCCTCAATATGTAAATTTTATTGATGTCCCAATTACTGAGATCAAACCCATATATTTCACTCTTTAATCTACTAGTTTCATTGTAATGATTTTATTTTCTTTTTCTTCTCCAGACTAGGGCTACAGTGACTTGGTTTTGTGGTTTTTTTACAACCTTTCCCTGCTGATTGTGCATGCGATGAATCCTTGTGGGCCAGGCATAGTAGGAGCAGTCATGTTGCACTGGCCCTCTCAAACAGCTGAATTTTGCATTGTCCTCCCCACTCACACAGAAGAGTGGCTGCTGTTTCCCTTGGATATCCTCTTCCACTGTCCTGGGCAGGAGAGTAAGGACAGCAGTGTGCCCAAGTGGCCAAGAAGGCCAACAGCATCCTGACCTGTATCAGGAACAGTGTGGCCAGCAGGACTGGGGCCATAACCGTCCCCCTGTACTGGGCACTGGTGAGGTCCCACCTTGAGGGCTGTGTCCAGTTTTGGATCCCTTACCACAAAAAACACCACTGAGGTTCTGGAGCAGGTCCAGAGAAAGGTAACAGAGCTGGTGAGGGGTCTGGAGAGTAAGCCTTATGAGGAGCAGCTGAGGGCTCTGGAGTTGTTCAGCCTGGAGGAGGCTGAGGGGAGACCTTCCAGCTCTCTCTAACTCCTTGAAAGGAGGATGTTGCTGGGGGGGTTGGTCTCTTCTCCCAATGAACAGGCAATGGGACAAGAGGAAATGGCCTCAAGTTTCACCAGGGGAGGTTTAGATTGGAGATGAGGAAATAATTCTTCACTGAAACGGTTAACAAACATTAGAATAGAGAAATAGCTGAGTCATCATCTCTGGAAGTGTTTAAAATATGAGTAGGCGTGGAGCTCATGGAGATGGTTTAGTGATGGTTTTAGGCGTGCTAGGTGAACAGCTGGACTTGATGATCTTAAAGGTGCCTTCCAACCTAGATGATTCTATAATTCTGTGACACCTTTGGTGCAATATAAGCACTTCCAGGGAAGTCCCATGCCTCCTGGCTGTCAATCATCCCAATTGCCTAGGAAGTCCCACCCCTCCTCCAGTCATGCAGCCTTTTTGCTCCATCCCCTTAGGCTGCCCCTTAGGCTAAAATGGTATATCCACATGTTGGCAGGACCTGTCCCCTGCACGGACACACTTAGAATTCACAATGATTTTGACCAGAAATGATCTAAAAAAAATTGGATTAAATCCTACAAGGATGAATGAAACGATCTATGTTTAGGAGAACAAAAATGTAGAAGGAGCTACAGCAGACCTGCAGAAGAGAAACTAGTGCTTACAGAAGATGACAAGCTGAACACGAGTCAGCTCTTACAGCTCTTAGCAGCATCACGCTCTTACTAAAAGAGACAGCCCTCATTTTGGGATGTATGAAAAAGACAAAGAGACGTATAAAAAGAAGTTTCAATTACACACAAGATGAAACTATCCTACCATTCTTTTAAGCTTTTGAGAAATCTCACCATAACACCATCTCCAGTTTTATTCACCAAACATTTAGAAAGATAGGGACCTAGAGAGGCCAAAGGCAACCCCTAAAAACCAGTGTGAATAATTTACTCCTTGTTCCTAGCTCATCCTGACGAAACCCTATTCCCTGTGAATGACCTGAGATTTCCATGCTGTGTCTTCCAGCCAAGGCTGGCTTGAACTCCTGGATTGTATCCTGAGTTCACTCACAGAAAAACCAACCTCTCACTTTTTCCTGTCTTCCTCTTCCAAGACCTTTGTCCCATCCCAACCCAATCCAATCATAAAGTCTATCACAATCTTGAGATGTCTAGAGATAAAGATGTAGAAATAATGACCTGTGAACATGGCTTAAAAGCAACTGGATCATTTAAAAAGGACAACAACAGTGAGAAATAATGGCAATCTGCAAGTTTATAAATCATTTGTAGAGAGAATGGGAATCTGTTCTTCAGATCACTGTTGGCTGGGATGGGAAGAGATTAAATCACAGTAGGAAAATTCAACTTGAATAGTATGGAAACTTTATAGCTATGTAAGGGTTTGATTAAGCACTGGGTTATATGGTCAGGGGTGCTGGAAGTTCTCATCACCAAAGGTTTTTAAAAGTAGTTTGGAAAAACACTTATGAGCACTTACAAGGGATAGTGGATGCTGCCTGTGTCAGAGAAACAACTGACTCTCCAGGCTTTTCCTTCCCAGCATCATTTTCTGACACTATATGAAAGGCAGAAATGCTGCAAGGATTTTCATTTGGAAAGGGTGGAGTTTAGGATGGACAAACTGATTTGTGAGATCAAAACAATGCCGTATTATTCAAACCAAACTCTAAATATGAGATACTTTAGAATTCAAATCCATTCTTTTATTATTATTATTATTATTATTATTATTATTATTTATTTTTATGATACATCTTTGACTTTTCACTAGTACCAAAAGAAGAGAAATATCCTCCTACAGGCACAATTTCCTATGTCAGCTCCGCTGGATTTTGAGCTTGCAAGGATTATATTATGTCAGTAAGCTCAGACACACGTTAAAAAGGGGCATTAATCATATATAAAAAGAAATTTTCACAGAGACCTGCTAACTCCATAAAAAACCTCACTGAAATATGTATGAGGACATTCATTTTAGCATAGGAAGCACAGAAAGTACAGTCAACATTGAGAAATTTATTCAGGAATACTTCCTTAGCAAGACCTTCTGTTTCAAAGGCAGATTGATCTCTCCTAAACCAGTTTGGGACGGCAGGATGAGAATGGCAAGCCTGTTGGGGAAGACAAAGATCAGGTTTTGGCCTGTTGTATGTTTCCCAAGGCTTACTTTGGACTTCTTTTTATAAAAAGGTAAGACAGCACATCTTTTCCTTACTTAAGTAATTCCTGCAGATGAGAGTAAAGGATTTTGAATGTTTTAGAAGACTGGAGATTTTAGGACCTAGTTTACAGCTTCCTGATTTAACAATTAACTGACAGCGGCCTTCCAGTATGTAAAGGGGGCCTATAGGAGAGGTGGGGAGGAACTCCCCAACTTAGGGAGTGGAGCCATAAGAAGAGGGGTAATGGTTTTAAACTGAAAGAGGGGAGATTGAAATGAGATCTCAGGAAGAAATTCTTTGTTGTGAGGGTGGTGAGATGCTGGAACAGGTTGCCTAGAGAAGTTATGGATGTCCCATCCATGGAGGAGTTCAAGGCCAGGCTGGATGGGGCTTGGAGCAACCTGGTCTGGTGGGAGGTGTCTCTGCCCAGGGCAGAGGGGTTTGTAACCTGGTAATCTTAAAGGTCCCTTCCAACCCAAACCATTCTATGCTTTTATGATTTATCAACCTGCAACTGCAACCTACTCTAAGAGAACCTGTTCTGTCAGGGGGTTGAACTGCATGATCTCCAGAGGTCCCTTCCAACCCCATAGCATTCTGTGATTCTGTGAACTTGAATGGGTTTCGAATCAGGGGTTTAGGGTCAGTCCAGAAAGGCACCTCCAGTTAAGGTTTTGCAAAACATAAATTTAGCTTTCTATCTCAGCATTAGTGAAACAAAGAAATTGTACCACTTGCCCACTCTTTTATAGTCTGTAGGAGATATCATTTCCTCCAAAGGTGATGAACAGAATTTAACAAACAGCATAGAAAGCCGCTAACAAATGGAGAACTTGGTAGTTCTTCTGAGCTCCTTGCTTGTTCCTCAGAGCTGAATTTGAGTCATGTGTTCCCTGGGGAGAAAGAATCACTTCTCAGCAACTCCCCTCGCTTCTGGGTCCCTGGGTCACTGTGCTGTCACACTGGACCAGGCTCAGCATCCCTCTTCGAGGGCTGGTTGCAGCTTGTAGGTGGCACATGTGTGCTCTGGACTGGAGCTATGGGGCAGTTCTGCCTGACCATAACATTCAAGTGATTTTTCAAAACCTGACCAAAAAGGCAAGGGAGCTAAAGTGAACTTCCTTTGCACTTCTTTCACATAGGCAAAGGCAGCCAGTACGGTTTAAAATCAGTAACAAAAACAACAACAACAAAATGCTGAAAGAGGTTGTTGTTATCGTAGCAGGATGTGAATTTGTTTAATGAACACCTGGGCAATGTGAATGGAAAGATCTTGACGTGACTGCTACTGGGGGCTGTTGTTCCAGGTATTTAGTGGCGCAACAGATGACTCTCTAATCCCATGTGGGGTGTTTTATTTATGTTTATACCTGAAACCTGACCCTTTAATTAAAAATGGAATTAGATAACTCATACGACTAAAGTTCATGCAGATTATATTGTGTTGACTAGCAAGGTATTTAGATACAGCGACTTTGCAACTTCAGCTCCTTGCAGTTGAAGCCGTTAGAGACAAATGCCAAGGATCTAAGCTAGTTTCCAAGTTTTTAACAAATATTTTCATAAATACTGCAAATAAAAAAAAAGAGTTAATGACATTTTATCAATATTTAATCTTTAATTACTCATGGACCACAGAAAGCGCCATCCTGTCTCACATATCTCAAAACTAGAAAGATTAAGTAACGGGCCTTTCATTAATCTACTTATCTTGTGCCCTCTTGCAGCAGCAGGCTGTTTTGTCTACTTTTGTCTCATTCCAGCAGATAACAACCTAAGATAAGACTGTTGGTTACACAAGAAACTTGTTTTTACAAATTCTGTGGAAAGAGAACAAATTTTTGAGTTCAAGATGGAAGAAGAATCCATTTGTATTTTTTCATTTATCGGTTTCTTAAAGCTCTTTTGAAGTGCAATAACGTATGCTAATAGGAAGTGAAAAATAAATGCAAAATACTTAGGATTGCATAATAATGCTGTCTATCTAAGCTCTAAATTAAGCAATTCTTTAATTTGTTCTTTTCTCTGCAGATGTTCTCACTGATTTAAATATTATGGCTGGAAGCAGAAGAGACTGAGGCACCCAAGTAAACTCATCTAGTGCTAGCCCAACTAGCTCTTGGCACAGACCTGGAGGTAAGGAAGTTCATGGAAAGACCACATGGCTTAGATGTTCTCCAGGCTTCTGGCTCTGGGGTTACAGATCATAGAGGGAGTTCAGATGCCCCCATACTTGTAGTGTAGGCATGGTCAGGATTTGCTATTATATTTAGTAGCTTCCCTGGAGACTTTAATAATTAGATTTGTCTTTAAAACTTTAGTGTCAGGTGTTTCATCCCTTGATTGCCATGAACCAGTGCTGTTCCATCTGGTTGTTTCAGCTCCTCCCCTTTTGGCACTGAACTCCACTGGGTGGTGACTGGCTGACTGGTGAATTTTCATCCTAGTGTGTATTTGTATGTGTGTATTTGCCACTATATCTGAAATTTCAGTTGCGGGATAGCTATTACTGAAATACTTTGGAGGGGTTGAGGAAAGCATGAAAATAGCTGACTTGTGAGCAGAAAAAAAATCTACAGTGCCAAAGACAGGGAAGAAGGAGTTGTATCAAAAAATACCCATGTACAAAAGAGACCACAACAATCTGAAATGATGTTAAGAATACACATCTTACATGTCTACATATGTGTAGAATAACATCTGCACATCAGTAGATAATATGTAAAGGGTTAACCGGAAATTCATGTGTTTCTCTAGTGCTAGGAAAAGATTAAGCCACAGCCACATTATTACACAATGAAACAGTTGAATAAATCAGACACTTTTAAGGGAGAAAAACTTTACGAAGAGAAGGCTTGCTCAAACCTGGGGTTTGGAAGCCCTTAATACAAAAATTTCTGCACTGAAAACCCTCCTGTTTTAGAGAAGTGGATGGAGACTGTAAACAGAAGCCAAGATCTCACAGGACCACCTTGTATCTGTTGCAGACCCCAAAATGATGTAACTAACAGCCTGGATTCACCCCACTGAAAGGCCAACCCTTCAACAAAGAAACCATTAGTGTAATATAGATGCCCGTGAGGAAACAGAGAGAAGCAAAGGAATATTGAACCAACTCAGACCTCAGTTAAGTGGTTAGCTCAAAAGTGCCTTTTGGTTTTCACCCAAGGAGGGTTCTGGATGCCTTGCATAGGGATGGGGTGGGAGATGACAGGCATTAATTCTGGGCCTGGTCTTGCTTATCCTGACACCTTCTAGTACCACCCAGTAATCACAGTACCGTGGGGAGTGTTGATGTGAACTAGAACATTTAACTCAAGTTTGTTGCAGACACTCAGAAATCCTTGCCTGAGAGCCACCTTGTCTACTTTTAATGACTACAGAAATCAGATCTTGGGGCATGGTTCAAATATGGGCTCCCACCAGCTCAGAAAACCTTTTCTGTTGTACCCTGCATGTATTTATCTGTGGGAATTTAGGTATCAAAAGGGTTTAGTGATTAAGGAGTTGTCAGTGGCACTCAATTGGAAGATTTGGAAAGGGAATAAAATGTCTAAGCCTAAGGTGGCTTGTTTGATTATTTTTTCAACTCCTTTTCAAAAATCTTGCCAAAGTTCATTGCAAGATGACACTCTGTGTTTGACTATATATATGTCAAGAAGACACTCTGTGAAAAAAAAACCAACAAAAAACCCAAAAAACCACACAAACAAACCAAACCAACAAACCCAGCTTGATTATCTTTCCACTTCAAGATCGTCCCATAAACCTGACACTTTACTACGAGGGTTTTTTTTTTCCTCCTTTGGCTCAAGAAGCCCTGACAGAAATGTAGGAAATAACAAACTCACAAAACTTTCCAGCTCTTGTAAAGGTTTTGTGTTGTCAAAGGGCACATAAAACTCAGAGTGTGATAAGAAGTGAACAAACAATTATCATTTCTCAGAGAAACTCTTGGCACAATTAGCCAAGCAGAGAAAGTGGAAGACTGAAATACAAGATTAAAGAAAATATTCGAACAGTTCTAATGTCAAAGTCATTGTTACAATTAAATAGAAAACAAAATCAATGTCACAGTATAATCAAAAATCAATATGTCACCAAATTTGCCGAGGTTGTAGTGTTTTAGGACTCTGGCTATGAGAAGTGTCAGCCAAAGTGAAATTCAGGTGGCACCACAGCTGGCTGTGCTTAAGCACAGCCCAACATATATATATAGTCAAAACCTGGTGCTCACTTGATGAATTACAGATCTTCAGTCACTGCTACCAAATTGGTCTTGGGTTACTGAAAATGGCATTGCATTGCACTGACACCTGGGTTTTCTGAAATGCTTGGCATCCACCTTGGCTTTGGCCTACTCCTGTGGCAGTAAATGGAATTTTAACGACTAGCTGCTAACAGAAACATAAACGGTGCTGGTACTGATCAGACAAGTAGTTTGATTATGGTACCATGTTCATATCACTAAGTGAAAGAATGAGTTGGTGCAGGGCTGGAGTTATTCGAAATGACTCACTCAATCTGGAGCCCTGGATTTGGGTTTGGTGAATCGTGGAGCTGGATCCCTGAATAATGCCACTTTTTTCTTTGTTTCTTTATTTCTTTCTAATAATTCAGATATTTTTTTCCCCTTGTCTATTTATCACTTCAGAGCCATCTCACAACTGTTTATGTCTGCAAGACTTTCTTCTTGAATAACAATAATACAGAAAAATCCCTCACTGTGTGCCTATAAACCAATTTTTTTCCACAGTCATTTTTTTGCATTTATTTATACTGAATTTCATTTGTCATACTTATCATCCCACATTCAATGTCATGACATTTTCCTGTAAGTCTTTGCAAAAGACTTTATATTAAACTATCATAAAGATCACTGTAACATGAGAGAAAGGTTAAATAAACCTAAGGACTGTGTGATGATCTTGGTATTGGGGATTTTGGGGGCTGGGGGCTGCATCTGCCGGTAGCTTCCGGTTGCTAAACACAAAGATTTTTCCTTTGAGAATGCTCTTCAATTAAAAAAAGTAAAAAAGTGTGGGGTTTGATTATAAAGGTTATGTGACAGAAAGCGGAATAGTGTTTTGTGTTGTTTATTAAACCAAAGAGTTCCCTATGAGGCACTTGCGCATCTCAGGCAAAGCTGAAATTCATGTCAAATGCAAACAAAAATTGGCCTGTCAAAATGATTAATTTTGTTTGGGACAGTGTTATTTTGAATTGCTAGAACAGTGAGTTTGAATATTTGACTTTCTTATTCAGGGTGAAATTAAACACCACAGTATTAGAATTCTCCAGAGAGGCAAATTTGGTGCTTTTTCCTCTCCACTTCCCTTGTTAACTGATATCTCGGGTCAAACACTGCATCCTGAACACTGCCTTTCATCAGGGAGATCAGAAAAAATGCCCAGCATCCTTAGGTTGGAACCTCTTGCAGCGCCTTTGTTCAAAAAATTTGTAATTCTGAAGAATGTCCCCTGCACTTGCAGGAAAATGTCCCTGTCACCACCCAGATGCCGGGCTGATGAAAGGTGTGAGAGGAGAGACAGTGGAAGGACAAGCCAAGGTGTTGCTATCCCTGTGTAAAAACTTACAGCCAGACTCTCTCTGAGACCACAGGACTATCTTCAGCAGCAGATTAATTCAAAAAGAGTTTGAGAGAAAAAACAAAACAGAGATTTAATTTTGTTAAAACCGAGAGTATTTCTGCAGTATCAAAGTAACTGGACACAGCAGAGCATGTTGTACTGCAGGGAAAATAATTTTGTGTCAAATCTGAGAGTGATGTTCACAGTCTTCGTTCTGTTTCCTTCTGGCAGAATGATTTTTCTGCGAGATGCTGCCATTATTCCTATTCCATGGAAAAGGAATAGTTATACAGAATGATGCAAGATAAAGAGCCATCAAATTATAAATTGGCAAAGCAAAATACTTTGGAGGGTTACATGTAGAAAATAAGTGTGTGATGGGAACCAAAGGCTTTGAAAATTTTCCAAAGTTGTTATACATTCCCGTTATGGATCCAGACCCATAAATAATGCCCTTTACCTTCATTAATTTCACTGATGGTTTGAAATAATCCACTTCCCCCTCTCCCTTCAAGTCAATGATTTCAGACTTGAAAAGTCTATCATTTCCTGTGCTTTAAATCATAGAATTATAGAAACCATAGAATGGTTAGAGTTGGAAAGGATCTTCAAGATCATTGAGTCCCATGGGCAGAGACACCTGCCACCAGACCAGGTTGCTCCAAGCCCCCTCCAACCTGGCCTTGAACCCCCCCTGGGATGGGGCAGCCACAGCTTCTCTGGACAACCTGGGCCAGTGCCTCACCACAGTGGTATCACTGGAAAATATGCAGATAAAAGACAGACCTTGTGGAAGAAGAAACGTAGGTAAGATCTCAACTGTCGGCAGATGTTTTGTCTCGCTCTGGTGAGAGCAGTGTCTTGATGTGACCTGTTCTGTTGTGGTCAGCAGCATCCACGGAGTTTGCACTGGCACTGGCTCTGGAGAACTATGGAATACAGAAGTTTCCTGGGCTGGTATTTGAATGGTGAGAAACATAAATAAATACAAACATCTCACATATATATATATATGAAATTATTTTTCTCATTACAGTGAGAAATAGAGACGGTATGTGAAGTTCAAGGTAAAACCATAATGCACATACATAAATTAATTGTGCTTAGATGTAAAGAGAAGAGATGTGGATATTCTTATTTTACCAAACTAAGAGCTGGGGAGTATTTTAAACTTTTTCAAGGCTAACTTTTGCAGACCTGCATATAATAATTACTGCAGGGATTTTTAAATACCTAAGCTGTGGATAAGAGCTGGGCAAAACCTTTTCCCACTACCTTTTAATGTTTTACTGCTGGGTTTTTTTTTCTTTTTCTTTATTTCTTTCTTATTTCTTCCCAGTGGGTTTTTCCCAGGACAAACCACAGAAAAATTTAGTCAGAGTTAATCAACATTTGCATTCACAGGTATACGTCTGATATCGTGACCACAGAACATTTTGATATTTTTATTTACTTTTCAGAAACTGTACTCTAAACTAGCTCCAAATACAAAACTATTCACAATTAATATACTTTAGATTCTGTTGTTGTCTCAGAAAATTTGTAAATAAATATTTTGCTTATCTTCTTTCACTGTGGTTGGAAGGATATTTTTCTTTCTACTGGCCCTAGGTTTCGATTGTAATATATACGGTCCATATAAATACCACCTTTTCTGTCTTTGATGTTGTCAAAACCCAGAAATTAAAATAAAAGTTCCTGTCAAAATCACCAAGTATCACCTAATCTTGTGAAAAATCCAGAGATTTTTTGCGGTATCCATTCAAAACCACAAATCAGGACAGATTTCCTCATTCCTATGCTTCATAATACAAAAATGCTTGTGAAGTTCAGCAAAACTTTCGAAGAACCCGGGCTGAGTTTTGGATTTTAATAGAATTAAAAACCAGATGTTTCATATGATTTGGAGTTTTGCAGTCCAAACTTTGCCCAGCTCTGATTCACAGCTAAATCACACAACATTAACTGAGGCGACATTATTTTGTGAAGGTTTTTTTTTTCCAAATTTCTCTTAACAAGGTGCACTTTGAAGATTCTTTGCTGAGAAAATTGATTTTTTGCAACCCCTAAAATGACGAGAAAATGGGAGAGATTGACTGCACTCATGTAATCCCAGTTTTAGGCCACTGTGAATGCATAGTACATTGTACATGGGATAGAAAATTGCGGTGGAGATTTGAGCTGATATCCAGTAGTTTGCAGAAGCTTTTCTAGCCTCCTGTCTAACTCCAGGCTGACCATGTTCTGTTTCTCCTTCTACAAATTTTTTTTTTTGACATCTGAGTTGTTTTTAAGCGCTGCCTTCAAACGTATGATTTACAAATACTCTTATCACACTCAGCTTACGCAACATTGTATGTGGCTGCCCAAATAGAACAAAAGACATTTTTTTCCTTAGCTGGCACGTGCTCTTTAAACATTACTAAGGTCTTGTTGCACCAATCGTTCACAGGCAATTTTTGGCACTATTAACTTGTAACACCTCCCACGATACAGACTGAAACCCTGGGAGTTTCTTAGTATATCCTGAGGACTGTGATCCCTTAATAAAGGGAAACACTCCAGAAAATATTTTTCCAAGGGCAGAACTTTTCTTGCATGCTTGTAGAGTGGAGTGGGTTGAGAATTGCTGTGACTTATATGTGGGACAAACTACTCTAGGCAGAAAAAGGCAAGGCCACTTAATTGTACAGTTACTTTGAAGTTTAATTTTTTCACGTTGCCATTTATTTTTGTCCAGTTTTCCCCAGAATTTGTCGTCAAGCCTCTGGGAAAAGGAAGAATGTGGAGGGGGCAATGCTTTAGTTAATCACCATAAGGTGATTGATGCTGGACACGGTAGATGTAGATATAAACCAGAAGAATGTGCATAGAGCTTTTAAAACAGAATAAGAAGGGTAGAAGTTGGGGGGGAGGGAAGAAAAGTAAGTTTTCTGAGAGCTCTAGAGAAAGCATAACTTAACTCCTTAAAACTGCGAGTTAGGTAAGAGTATCTCTAAAATTATTCTATGATTCTGTGAGATGTTAAATATCTAAAAGGAATTTAATAAAGAATTAAAGAACAGCCTGAAGCTCAAAGAAACCCCAGCAGCCTACTAATCCATACCTTTTAGGGCATCGGGAACAACAAGTTCAAGTCTATCTAAGAGGAAAAATACAAGTTTAGCTGGAAACAGCAGACAGAACTTAGAAGTGCTTATCAGGTGGCACATAGCCACTTGATTTTGACTCAACAAATGAGATTTAAATGATAAAACAAACAGTAAGGATTAAAGGAATATCAGAGCTTTGAAAGGGCCAGTAGCACCCCTGAAACACTCTTTCCCTTTAACGACAAAACAAGTCCAGCATTTGCAGACTTGTACTCAAATGTATGCCAGACATCCTTTAGATGAGTCCAATTCTGAATACACTGATTCATCCACTGAAAAGACAGGAGAAAAAAGAAGCTGCCCCATGGAAAAAAGTAAAGGCCAAGAGATATTTTATAGCATTGCCCAAGTAAGTTAAATAGTTATGAAAGGTACACATATGAATAGCCATGATCTCATAATAAAAATATATGTCTCTTATGCTGGGCAATGCAGTTATGCAAAAAACACCTGCCAGCCAAGCTCAGTCTACCAGTCACTTATGCCAGCACTTTGCAAGAGGGAAAAAGCAAAGTAAAAACACCCCCAAAACACAAAAAAACCCCCCAACCCACCCCAACTGAAAAAATACCCCAAAACCAAAATTGAGCAGTTAAAACTAAACGCAAGCAGTTGAAGATAGAAGTCTTTCACAAAGAAATTCTACTGAACAAATACATAAGCTCACCTAACTGTCTTTGGTCAAAAAGAGATTGTTTTTCATCTGATCTGAAAGGAAAATAACTACTTGGCAAACTTCTTAAATATGGCTAAATGTCTTTACAGTCAAAGGCAAACAGAAAGAAGCGTTTAGCAATAGCTGCAGCTCTACTTTCCAGCGATGTGACTTACTCTTCCACGTACTTTGTTTGCCTTTTTCTAAACCTGACATTTTAAAAATATAATCTTGGCAATTCAGTCATTTCAATACTGGACTTCAACTATAATTGATTTATACAAATACTTGCTCATGCACAATGCCCATAGGATGTTAATATTTTTTTTTTCAGAATGAAAGCTGTGGTTTTTTTCATTTTTTGTTTTATTTTTTCAGAAAGCGAGTTTTTCTCTGTGGAGGAAAAAAAAAAAAGAAGTGGTGCTTTGGAAAACATAATTTTCTAAGTCAACTTAACTAAAGTCAGGGTATTTAACAAGGCTGGCTGGAAACAAAGAACTCTAGAGAAGTGAGGTTCTTTGCAGTAGTTCAAACTGCAAGCCTGAAATACTTCCTCCTTTACAAATATCAGTATCACTGTTTCCTCACTTAGGAGAGTGAAAAGTGGATGGTATAATAACTCATCATTTCACAATCCCTTCCTGGTACCGACCAATCCTCATCACCGCGGGAACATCTTGGCACCTTTCACAGGTGGGCTGTTTGTGGGAGACCGAGAGGGCGTTGTTACCCCCTGGGCTGAGCCCAGCAGCTGAACCCGTGTTCAACAAGTTGCCCTCTGCTGTGGCACTGACCAGGTTATATGTCGCAACCAATGTCTCTGCCATTGCTGCACAGGTAGACTATATCATTTTCTGTTTTATTAAAGAAGGGCCTGCCAGCGACCAGCGCTGAAAGGTCAGAAAGGTCTCTGCTTCAGCACTCAACCAGACTAGGTTTGGATAAAAGCCAAAGTTGTCTGTAAAGATATGGGCAGCTTTCTAATCTACTTTACATAGGTTTTCAAGTCTAGATGATAAGCAAAAGATAAACTTAATACGATGGACATGAGTTGAATTCCTTTTCTTACCTTGTTTCTGTGCAGTAAAGGAACAGGTATTTAGGAGTCATGTCTTTTGGTCTTCTAGAAACATCAAACTCTTTACTTCAGTGCCTTTTCATCTTTGCTGCTGGTTCAATGTTCTCTGATGGGCTTCACTTTACGAATTAAAATGCCGCTTGTGTATATTATTGGATGAAAATTATTTATTCCCAGGTCTCGTTTGTGAACTTTTAAGTTACCAAGTAATAACAGCAATCCCAGCATAGTGTCTGGCAACAAACTGAGAAATCATTTTCGTTGATGCTTCTTCGCTTCATTATAAGGTTGTACAGCTTTTCAATGGGAGCTCTTTCTGGTACTGACTGTTGTTTAAGGAAGTGAAAAGTTGCTCTTCAAGGAGATTGTGGATGTGACTGGCTTAGTTTTCTGTGGATTCAAAGCTGACTTGCTTTACAGGTATTTCACTTCTGAATACTGGTTTTGGAATGTCAATATATTATAAAATGACCTAATTTTTTTTAAAAAAGCCAGTGGTGAGTCCATTTGAAAATATTTTTATTATTTACATGTTAACGCCTGCTGCAGTTGAAACTCTAGTCACAGATAAAGTACAGTGCTGCACAGTAAACCGAAAATGAATCTTTCACTGACCCTACACAACTCTTACTTCTCAAAACTAGCTTCACAAGAGGCATACTAAGGTGTTTTAAAGAGGTGTGATGGGACACTACATAGGCAAGAGCAAGATCTCAAGCCATTAATTTGACCTGGTGATTGTCACCAACATCCGTCTGGAGGCGGATGGAGATATTCTGTCTCTAACCATGGACTGCTGATTATGTAGTGTGTTGCTGAAAAACCATATTCACCATATATGCTCCTTCAAAAGGTGCAGAGAACACTCTGCAGTGAGCTTTTTCTCCTTAGCTGTAGCCTTACATCTGAGAGCCTGTTCAAACATCTTGTCCCAGAAGACTGCAGGCCCTTCTTTTGTGTTAGGCAGGCAGTGAAGGTAGGGTGCCAATATCTGAAAGCAACCTACTTCTTGGTCTGTCTGTGGGTCACAAGCCCTTGTTCCCAAACTCACGTAAGAATCACAGAATCATAGAATGGTTTGGGGTGGAAGGGACCTTAAAGATCATCTAGTTCCAACCCCTCTGCCTTGGGCAGGGACACATCCCACTACACCACGTTCCTCAAATCCCCATTCAACCTGGTCTTGAACACTTCCAGGGAAGAAGAAAGTCTCCAGGTCTAACTGGTTGCATCCTATCCTCAATTTTATCATCCATCTGAGCAATACCAGATAGTGCTCTGCATAGTGCTATTCCTCGCTCTGCAGGTGGGCTGAAGGAAATGAATCACACTCAAATGTAGAAAGACTAAATGTCAGTTGCAGTCGTAAGAAGCTGAAAAGGAAGCAGAGTGTGGGCTGCTGAAACAACTTGTATGATGTTAAAAAATGAAAAGGAAGAATAAGGTAAAACTTCCATGGTGCTGCATGTTATGTGTGTGAGCACACTGTTGTGTTGGATGGTGGCTTGGCTGCCAGGCTGAGAGGATTGAGGTCAGACTGAGAGAACTGAGGGTGTTCAGCCTGGAGAAGAGAAGGTTCCAGAAGACAATATAGCCCCTTCCAGCACCTAAACCTCCAGGATAATTGGGGAGGGACTCTTGGTCAGGGAATGGAGCAATAAGATAAGGGGTAATGGTTTTAAACTGAAAGAGGGGAGATTGAGAAGAGATTTTAGGAAAAAAATTATTTGCTGTGAGGGTTATGAAGGATGAGAATATGTTGCCTGAAGAAGCTGTGGCTGCACCATCCCTAGAGGTGTTCAAGACAAATCCATGCCACTAGTCAGTATACCGGGCATGCCTGAGTGACAGTGGGTGGGAAGGGCAACCCGGAGCCGTGAGAAGGTTGGGAATCATCAAGGATAGATTAAGAGATGGAAATGTGGCAGCTTCTCCCTTGCTGCTCAACTCCTCAGCATGGTCCTGTGGGGAGCTGACCCAGACAAAGCAGGACAGCCCAGCTTTCTAAAAAAAGCAAACAAGCCTTGCCCCCTGCAAATATTTCTTACTTCAGTCTATCCTGAGGCAGTGAGAACATTTTCATCATGTTCTTTAAGGTCTCTTCCACGTCTAACCATTCTACAGTTCTATGACTGAAAGCATTATCTTTTCCATGTAAACAGAAGAATAGCAAATCATGGGTAAAAATAATCTCTTTAAAACAACAAAGCTGAGATTCCTGCACTGAGCATGCTGAATCATCTGCCTTATGGGGTGACATGGAGGAAATACTGAGAGGGAGAAATGAGATCAAAGCACAAAAAATTGTAGTAGCTTCATATTTACATTTTTGTTAATCTTTCTCACATTTCACGTTTAATTATCAACAAGAGTAAGGCCCTGTTTTGCCAGATCTTCTATGTCACAGCAATTAAACTGAGTTCAAATATCTTTTCATATTTGTAATTGCAACTTAAGTGAGGCACTGCTGGAAGACAGTCATCCAATTTAGAATCTGTTTCACTATTTGTGCCTGACACATTCTATTTCAACCTAAAAATTACCATTTTTTAATTATTTTTTATTTTGTTTTTTTTATTTTACTGTACCCTTCAATCTTAGAATTCTCTCTAGTTTGTTTGTTTGTTTGTTTTGTTTTATAGCTGCCATAAATTTGAGCATATTCAGAGCCTAGTCTTGTCTGCTCGAGCAGGAAAGGTCGAAGCACTGAGTTCAGATTTGGATCCAAGTTCAGGTCCAGTATCTGTCTGTATGGCCTTGTATACTTTGATGGACCGATGGACTTTATCTTCAACTGTGCATGCAAAAGACAGATTTTCACTTATTTTCAAATGGGTTGAGTGTCTTAGTGCTGTTTTGAAGTACAGAACGTTAGAGCAAAAGAAAAGGCAGGAACATAATAGAAGTGATGAAAAGTTTCTCGGGCTTTTGAGCCTGGGATTATGGGAGGTGGCAACAGTTAAATATCTCTGCTTATTACGCATTTTCTCCCTGTCTCCTGGTGGGGAATTTATTATGAAAGAATGTAGTTCTATGGAGATCAGTACTAATAAAATGTAGATGGTTTCTAACACAGTTTCAAAGTGAAATAGAGTAAAGCTATCTGGCTAAGGAAGATGTGTGTGGGCTCAGAATATATCTGCCCTAACTTAAGCAACTAAAAGATGGATATCTGTGTCTGAGCAGGCCAGGTAAGTAACTCCTGAATTAATGGAGAGAAACAAGCACTTCCTGGCAGTGATTCAGCTAATCCTAAGCATGAGTTTTTGGATGGTGAGATGACTGGAACAGCTTGTGTTTTTCCCTTGAGCACAGGGGACGATTTAGCTGTGTAGTCTTTAGGCATTAAAAAGTGAGGAAGGTGAGTTGAGCAAAAGAGATACCTTTATGAAGGGAGAACATTTAACAGTGAGTTGCATGGAGCTTTGCTGGTAATTGCTGCAGGGTTCTACTCAAGCAGAGCTTAATGATCTTGAGAACAGTGGGCTACAAAAGGCCACTCTATTACCCTTTTTAAAATGTATATTACTGCAGTGAAAATGTGCAGCAGAAGAAATCTTACTCTGTTGAAACTAAAGTTATCACTGATTTCAGAGCACCTGGGATTTCAGTTGCTATTTTAATCTGAAGCTGTAGGTACTATGCTGCATTAAAAACTTCTTTCTGCTCCACGGAGGTTGCCTGCATACAAATGGGTCAAATTAATGACTGGCATAAATGGAAAAATATTCTATCAGGTCAACTAAACTTGGGGAACCTTAGGAGAGCTTCAGGGTATTTACAGGATTGATGGCCTTCGACTTAAAAGAATACCAGTGTTGCATAAAGGCTCCGGCTTCTCAAATCTAAGTCTTTTCACTTTCAGTGAAAGTCAAACATCCAGGTGCTTTTGAAGACAGCTCATGTATCCTTATTTTGGGAGGTTAATTACACTTAAACCTATAAATTTCAAATGCTTTGATCAAAGAAGAGGCTACAGATGTCCCCTTTAGATATGGCAACTGGCAAGAATGAGACAGAAAAAGGGTGTAGGATGTGAGTCTCTGGGCTTTGTAGCTTGGAGCACCTGGTTCTCCTTTTCTCTAACCTGACTTACAGGACAGAACACCCCTTCATGATGCAAATATCTGTGCAGACCCTGGTGGTATAAACCAGGGCTTCATGTGAGTTGATGCAAGACTGATACTGCTATGGCATGCTTCAGGCACTTGGTGATAGCCCTCTGGGAGAGAAGAGCCCAAAATCACACTTGGTTTTTTTGGGGTATTTCTTTGTTTGTTTGGGGGTTTGGGGTTTTTTTTTGTGTTTTGGTTGGTTTTTTTTGGTTTTTTTCCCCCTCTCTTTATTTAAAGTTTTTCAAGCCTTGAAGAGATAATAGCTTAGGAAATGCCAAATCTGGAATACAGCAATATTTCTGTAAACTCTTCAGATAAATAAATATAGTTCCAGTCTTTATTAAAAAAAATGATGACAATAGAGAGCCAGACAAGGATGGAAGTCCTCTGGTAGACCTTTGATTACTCCACACAGCAATAAAGACCCTTTCTGTTCATTTCCATCTGGTAAGCCGTGTGTCTAATAAAGAAAAGAGACTTATCTTCAGCAATTTAAGAAAACATCTTAGTGATTTTTAGTTATCACATGGATAATTCATGACTTCTTCCTGAGCCATTGCAATGAATTGCCTAGACATGATGAATTTTCACCACCACTTGTCAGATTTGTTCTGTATAGGTTGGCTGTAGCTGGTTTTACTTTGTACGGGTATTTTTTGTTCCCCAGGAAATTCGTGCTCTTACTATTACGTAAAACAAAAGATACTGAAGTTGTTACACACAGTTATCTTTTGTCACCTGTTACTTTTGTGAAAAATATTAACACTGGCACCTCTTCATTGAGGAAATCATTTCATACCAACAAGCGGTGCTTGTTTCAGCACCTATCTTTAATATGTCAATTAGTCTCAGAAATGATGTAAGCAAATGTGGTTACAAAGGTATTTCTTTAATCTTTTGTTCTTTGCAACAAATTCATAATCATTAAATTATCTCCAATTTCAGAACTCAGTTTATTTTCCTGAATACTTACTGATAAAAAATATGGTGTTAGGTAACTGTTAATATATTTGGTGGAAATGCTGATTCTGTGGTGTAATGTAGGGCGCTTTAAGTGGTAATTCACACCACCTGAAGATCTCGACAGTGTGTCCACTACTATTTAATCCTCAGCAATACTGTAATAATCTTGAATCTAGTGTTTCTGTTTTCAAAAAGTAAAACAAAATAAAAAAAAATACAGATTTAGGAAGACTCTGGTAATTTGAAATTATGGATTTTGCAGAATGAAGGAGATTTTTACAGTTGCCATGAATCAAGAAGCAGAGTTTTCTTTTATCACAGGCGTCGTTTCTGACCTAATGTATTTTTGATAGCATTTCTGATTCATCTTTTCTTGGAGCACATCCTGATAATATATCACACTCACAGAGAGATTAATCTAACTGGCAAACAGTTACAATATGGCCATCTTCTTTCCTGGGGAGAATATCCTTAATCAAACCTTTCTGCCTTGGTAACACAGCAGTTTTGAGTTCTCATTCACAGCTTACTTACAATTTTCAAGATCACAGAATCACACAATCTTCATGTTTGGAAGGGACCTTTGAGATCTGCGAGTTCAATCATAACAACAAAAAAAATCACATATTTTATTGTTGGAAATACTTCATTGAATGGAGCTGATCAGTAGCAAAAGTCTAACTCTCCTCACTACTGGAAGAGTTAAATACCTGCCTTTCTCAAAAGCTTGTTGTTATTGTTAGCAGTGTTAAGACAAGCCCCAATATTTTCTAATTGTTGTGTTTTATATCTTTTAGAGTTTCCAATATAGTTGTATTTGACAGCTCTCTCACCCTGATTTTATCTGCAATATATTTGCAGCTCTTAAAAGCTTTTGATTTTTGTTGCAATACATCATGAATGCTCAGTCTTCTTCCTTGTTGCCAGTGGATGGAAATGCAATAGATAAGGACCAAGAAGGCAGGAATTTCATGGAGGCTTTTCTGTTCTGTTAATATGGTCCCTGTGGGTCCTCAGGTTCTCGTGGATTTGCATCCTTACACTCAGCATTGCAACAGAGGAGGCTGCCTGGGAAAAGAAATGCAGTTCCAGCACTTATGGGGGTAGGACACCTGCCACGTCAAACTACTTTTCCACTATCATTAGGTGGCCAGTATCCATATTTTCAAAGGAACATTGAACAGGAGGGTATAATGGAATAATAGGCTTCTAATATAGTTTCTGTCTTGCTTCAGTTACAGTTGAGAGAGATCTGTGGGAGGATTCAAGTACCAATGGTGACTGTAGTCAGCATGTTTCCAAGATGTAAGCTTTGAAAAGCCCTGATGAAATGTTCCCTAGGTATTAATGCATGTGAGATACGGTTATATCTCAGGATGGACAGTGTTCAAATTCTTCAGGCATTTGAGGAGCTTTGGATAAGCTTTTTAAAGTTCCTAAGTGCAGGTAAAGTTAAGCTGATCTCAGCCCTAAGCCATTTTGAATTTGAAAGAAAGGGATTTCTCCTTTTTTTTGCCTTTTTTCTGTAGCAAAACATAGAAGTTTGCACCATTTCAAATAGCTTCTGGGTTTTAATGCTTGATTTCTTACTGCTATTAAATATTCTTTTGCATATAAGTGTGCAGTCTTTCTAAATGACAGATTTGAAGCCTGTGGCCCTGTGATGGAAATCTAAAACTAGCCTGGAAATAACTGCAGGGAATACATGCATTAGGTCAGCAATGACAACCTGATCCTGGCAAAGGAGCAGAGCAGTTAATTTAACATCTTTTCAATTCTGGGTTCTATTATTCTTTAATGATTCACTCTGTCTGCTGTCAGATTCCTCTGCTGTGTTTTTGCTTTCTCCTGTCTTACACTGGACAGAGAAAAGAACAAAGAAAATGGATATTTGTATCATCTTCTATGGTACTTACAGTTTTCAAGATGACTGTCAGTCTTGAATAAGATATGACATTTCCAGCTGATAGATGAATTCCTTTTCAAAAATTAGAGTGTTTTTTTTATTCATTCTAGTAGCTTTCAGAGAACTTAAAGATCTACTCTTTCACTTTACAATAACCAATGATAATTTCTTCCTATCAATAGAAAGAAAATAGAGGGAATTGTTTATTTTTGCTTGCTTTTTATGGAAATACACCTTTTAAGTTAATGTACAAGCTCCAGAGCATCCTTTGTCACCCCAGAAATATACTGTCTTTGATATGTTCATTCAGTATCCAAGAATTTGTGAAGCCACATAGGTGACTGCCTATCTTTCCTTTAATATTACTGTATTTTATTCACAAACTGAGAAGCAGGTGTGTCAATTATTTCTTCATCTATGGGAGAAGCAGAGGCAAGATACACCAAAATATATCTTCGTCATGATTTCAACTTTTGCATTCACTTCTGTATTTCGCTCTTTTCTGTTTGACTTTTCAAAAAAAAAAAATGAAGAGAGGAGTAGCATAAAGGCACAGCGGTGAAAATCCTGTCTTCAAGAAATCAATGTCTTGGAGTTCCTGTTCTCAGAGCACTAGGCATAAAATTCAAGGGAGTTCACAGCAGATTCTTGTTAGACCTGTTGCCCTCTTTCAGTACTTTCACAGTCTTCACGCACTGTCATAAAAGGCGCAGTACTATTCTGTATTATAGAATCATATTTTTAGGATGTAGCAACTAGAAACTTATCCTTGAAAACATATTTTTCCAATCTGTTTTGTAGTATTTAGCTTTTATTCTCCCTGTTTGATTGTGTATTTCTTAATTTCTGTGACAGCCTCTTACAAAGGTGTTAGCTGAGAAAATTACAATAATCTTCTCCTTTAATATTTTAGCAACACGCAAGAAATATTCTAGGAAATTAGAGAAGTAAATTTATTTTCACTCTAGTCAGTGTTCCTCAATTTCTGCCCTTTCTCCTTGGAACAAATAGGACTCCTACCTATGACTAGCAAGAATAAATCCTCAATCTTTATTCATGTATAGTAATCCTATTCCTATGCATATATAATATTCGTAGGAGACAAGATCCAAAGTAGAAGATACATGCTGCCACGCGTTTCATATGTCAGGTATCTGGAGCAGAATCCATAATCCTATATAGAATATCTGGCCACCACATGGAGTTCATGGTCAAACAGGTGCTCATGAAAAGGCAGTTACATGAGCAGGTTCAACCCACTTTCCAATTTTCTAAAACTGTTGGAAATGATACTGATGGGAGGGCATGTGGTGTGCAGACTCCTCCATCGACTCTGGACACATAGCCCAGCAGTCCTGCATGAAAATACGGATCTGTGGTGGTTCTAGTACTGTCTGGCACCTGGTGAAATAAGCTGTTGCTGAGAATAAGCAGCAGCAGACTCAGATGCAAACTCGTGTTTCTCAAGAATACATCCAAATCAGCGTTCTGACCTATGAGATGAGCACCTCTGCGGTCACCCCTGTCCAGGTTGTTCAACACAAACAACAGAAGCTAAGATCTGTCTGATGAGAGGGGGTGATTGGTTGGCCAAACAGTAAAGTTACTCAGAACAGAAAGAAAAGATTTTGATTCCTACTTCCAGGACCAATTTTTATAGGATGTGCTTATCTCTGTAATACGTGAGCATCAGGATACTGGTTTTTGGGGACTAGAATTCTGAACTGGTTTGGAAGCTTTAGAAATCTGAAAATCTAACCCAATTGCCAGGGTGGAGGTACCTGTAGGAGGAGATATGACTGGATTTAGTTTTGTGTTAGATGTTTACTGCCTTTATGGAATGTACTCCGGTACCGCTGTTGGCTCCAGCCCACAGCTGCTACCAAAGCAAAGACTGGAATAGGTGCTGCTAAATTCCATTTTTAGTTTACACTTATTTGTGAGGCAATATTGCTCACAAATTATGACAAATAGCAATACGGTTAATAGTTTCCTTATTCTATCTCACTGGATCTTTTCCTGTTACTGTTGCTTTACACGTGCAGTGAAGGAACTTTTTTACAGAAAACATGAACCAGAGTTTTCTAATTAAACATTATAGACGTTTAATAAGAACAACGTGTCAAAAGTATCTTTCTGCAACATGGTCAACTTTGCAACCTTCACATTTTCAATACAACTTTTGATTTCATTAGTGGTTTATAGATTTTTGTTTTTTAAAGTACCAGCATGTGTTCATTATTCTCTATGCATTTATAAAACTCACAAAGCCTTATGCTTTTCTATAGAAAGGATCCTTGCAGAGCCCTGTGCTATCTATACTCAGGCAAAACAAAAAGAAGGAGGTTAGTGAGAGTGACTCTCCTGTTTCTTTTTCTCTCTAATTATGCTGCTTCTGACAGAGAAAAGGTAAAATAATGATCAGCTAGAATAACCTGTGCCCACTCTTGGGGTTTTTTTTATGCAAATCTAGTATTCCTAGCAGAAATACAAAGTGCCTGCCTTATGGACTTACTTAGCAGAAAGATGAATATGCTCCCAAAATATGACATTGTAATGAACTGCAAATAAATAAAATAAAACTGTCTGAATTAATATGGATCTTTTTGTTGTGCTAAAAAGTAACATGACACTGTGTTAGGGATGTAGATGGGAGATGAGAAAATGGCCTTGCAGAAAAATAAAGCATACAAATAAGGGAAGAAGTGGTTGTGGCTTTTTTCTTTTTTTTTTTCACAAATCTTTCCCAGAAAATATCAGGGATTGTGAAATGTGACTGCATCTGAGCAAACATAACTCAATCCAGTACTTTGTAATTCCTTGTTCATTTCTTACTTTTCCTCAGTTCTTTGAAAATATTCCAGGCTATTGATGCAAAGGAGGTATTTGTCAAAGTCAAATCTCCTTCAAAATCTTCAGCTCAGTAAAGTATCTGGTAATGCTCAGTCTTTCTTTGCCTCAGTAACCAACCAGCTGGAACCCAGCAGGCTGTATGAGCAGACTATAATGACATTATTGCTTATTTTAGTAATTTAGCGTGATAAAGTGAGATGCCTCTATTAAATTTTCAAATGCATAAAAAATGGCTGGCTAAATGGAACGTTCTGCTGAGGCAGAAGTACGGAAGACACAGTTGATACCCCAGAACCACAGGGTTTGTGCCGATTCTGTAGAAGCAGTGAGGTACAGACAGGTCTGGATGCAGCCACAGCTTCCCCCTGAAACAAAACAGCAACGCACAATTCACATTTTCATGAGTGGAAACCCTGCATTAGATGCAGACTCTCTTGCAGCTGGTATTCTGTAATCCCTGCTCATCTGGGTGATCCCTGATTTCTGCAGCTTCCCTCATTACTCCTGAAACCACTGCTGCTGTCAACTTCGCTTGTATATTTTCCAGGGTAGGGACTATCTCTCTGCCACGTTCGGGAACTCCTTAGCTAAGTAGAGGCAAGATATTTAAAAATCATTAGAATACAAATACTAGATCATAAGGATAACAGAAATGTTTATAAAACATGTTTTATTTACCTGGCTGTTGCTCTTGCATTTTAGGCAGGGGTGAGGATGCCATGAGTTTTTTATCAAGCTGAACCTCTCTTTGAAAGTTCAGAGAAATAACCAGCAAATTTTAGAACCGAATTATATTTTGCATCAAAGCAGAACTTCACAAAACATCTCAGAGACTGGAAAATCTAGCCCTGACACTGTTTGCAGACTCATAATTGCCTATTATTGGTTGGTTTCATCTCACCTAAGGCTAGATGTGTGCAGCACAGATGGGTACATCTGAGCTATTGAATGAAGACTCTTTACGCTCAGCCAGGAGAAGGCAGGTATTCCAGTCTGTGACTCGTCTGACCTATTTCAGCTGTTTACTTCCAGAGAGGATGATTCATTCCCCAAAAGCACCCATGTCTTCCCAATGCCTGTAGCCTGTACATCCAACCTGGATGACTCTCCCAACACAGACATCTCAGCAGCTTTATTGATGATGTCTAACATGAGATGAGGTTGCTATCACTCTCTGTATCTCAAACGAGAGATGAGCTCTCCCCCCAGGTATCTATTGAAAAACTTCCTAAAAAATTCACACTTCTTTACCCTAGACAATGCTGGTAAAAGTTTCACATGGGTGGCAGCAACGTGCATGCCAAGCTTACAGTGACACCATGTCCTCTTCCAGGCTGCAGGGATCATGTACTTTCCCTGGAGCATCTGATCCTCAAAGGAGAGTAGATGGAGCTTGTTTCAGCCATTTGGAGCCAAAATGACAGTAAAGACTTAAAAGGTCCTCGCTCACAGTGAAGCACTGTTTGCAAAGTGCTACTTAAGTTTTGAAAACTTACCACTTAGTTACGACTTTTGTTATACTGCATTTGTAAGATGTGGATTGTTTGCTTTGGGCTTCATAACTGAGGTGACGTTAGAAGCGCCTAAGCTGCCTTATCTCTGCATTTTCATATTTGCAGAAGCCTGGGAGAGATTGTAACAGTAACCTTCACCTTGAATTTCCTGGCTGCCCAACATTTGGGTGCCCTCAGAACTGCCGTACAACATTCTTTTGCAAGTTTTCCCTTAGGCTGTTTACAATCTCTACTTCCTCACTTACTGGTGTGCACGACTGGGAACTTCCAAACAGCTTTTTTAACCATTGAATGGTTTTATCTCTGGAGGAGAGTGCCGCTTTCAGGCAAGCTGCAGCACCAGGAATTCTGGGTTTGTTATAGCCAGTGATTTGACTGAAACATTGCAGCGCTCAGGCTGGCGTGTTTTACTGCAGTAGCCAAACATGCCTTTAAAAAAGTTGAAAATCAGGACCAAATCACTCTTCCTGTAACACAAGCAACCCAGCCTCTGTCCGCTTGAATACCTATGTGCAGTTTTTGGTTTGTGCTGGGCTGTCCTTGCTTCATTAATATATAAATAATAAATAAATGCTTCATATAATATAATAAATAAATGCTTCATTTATTTCAGTTAGATGCTGTACCATGTCTGGAAATGAAGAACCCGGCAGTGCTGCTGAGATCACTCATGATGGCCTGATCTAGATCAGGGCGGGATGTGTTTTGAGAAGTCTCATGTGGATCCAAAGAGCTGGAAATGAATGAGAAACTGGAGGATGTATCTGACCCAACTCCCATTTGTGCAAAAGCCTTTGTTATCCCCAAAAGGCAATGCAGTGACTGTTTCCTGGAAGCATTTGTTCCTTAAGCTCCTGGCTAGACTTGAGCCAACATATTTAGTGTCCATGTGCTATAAACTCCACCCTGAACCTTCCCTTATCAGCATCCCTGTCTTTCCATATTGACTCTAACATGGAGACAGGGATTACCTTTACTTTAGGTGAGGGAAATTGAATGATACAGGGTTGAACAGCATTCATGGTTCTCCCAATACCAAGATTAGTTGTTTTGGGGGTTTGCTTAGTGATGAGGCTTGAACCATCAGTGAGTCCCAGATCATGCCATGCTGCTTCCCCCTCTCTGTCAGCAGCTCAGATATAACCTGCCTGATAGTGTCACCGTGTGGGGACATGAGTCACCTTTGTCTTCAGCACAATGGCATCTAAGTCTTATGTAGTTACCGAAAAGTAAGGGTTAAAAAAAGAAATAAATAATTCAGATAATACTTCAAAAAGCTGCTTGTTCCCCAAAAGTGACCAAAAATGGTGCATTTTGTTACCACAGATAACAGCACAGAACTGACTTCTAAGGGGGAAGAATTTACAAAAGTCATGGAGAATTTCAGCTAACTTTGCTAAGATCTAGTCTACATTCAAGTGCTTCACGGTGATTCAACTTGTCATCTGTGAGTGACAGTGGCAATAACTTCTTTTTTGGTGTGCATCTTTTCATAGCTTTTCTTGGGTCTACGTTATAAATGCTTCATTACATGGATTTTATTCTAGGCCTTGTACCGTTCCATGGATATTACTAGCTCACAAATTACTCGGCTGAGGAACAGCTATGCTAAAATAACTCATCATTTGAATCTCAGCACAGTAATACATTTAAGCACGTGCTTAACTTGAAATGAGGCAGCACAGTATTTGGATGCTACAGCATCATTTGAAAGGTGCTCGGTGCTCCCAGTGCTGAAAGAAAGGAGAAGGTCATTGTTCCCTTGCTGTAGTCAGGCAGTCACACAAAATATGGATTTAAAAGGGCCCTTGCAGAATGAAATTCTCCTGTCATTTCTCCAGACAGAAGTTGAGTTTGGGGAAAATAAACATCCAAACAACCAAAGTTATCAACACACATTTATTCATTTTCAGAAAGGCTATGAGTGTTTGGGCACTCAGTAACAGACACTGGTTTTTACTGGCTTGGATCTGGATCTGACTTGCAGTGTTGGGTTATGAGGGCAACGTACTGTGTCACATCATAGCAGGACAAGTAGAAAATACAAAACAGAAGAAAACCATGATTAGAGTAAGAAAAACAGACTAGGTTTAGATTCCCAAGGTAATTAAATACCCAGACTCTCAGAGCACCCATTCAACAGGAGATGAACTCTGGAAGATCCTCAAATCTCTTTTAGTATCCCAACCTTGGAGTTGTCTTCGTATTCAAGCTTTCCCTGCTGGGCATAGATGGAATCAGTTAATACTCCATGCCTAAACCTCTGTTGAAGTCACAGATATGATGCAAACAGCTACCTCACTTGCGTATCCTGGTGTGTACTCTTGAATCATGTTCAGCAGGTCAAGTCTTGCACGAAGTTGTACTATGAAAAGCTAGAAGACCTTCTTGGGCTACCAACCTACTGCTTTTCAAGACCACTAAGAGATGTTGATGCTAACAGCTTATTTCAAGGCTACACCAGTAATCTCTAGACATAACATAACTCCTCATTTGAGTTTCTCATAACTGCCATCACAACCAGAGAATATCCTCATAATTATGGAGTTCTTTTTTTTCCCCTGTAGAAACAGCCTCTGGCCATCCCCACTCCACATTTTTCTCTTGAGTTTCTACTGTTGGCCCAGAGCCTGCTGAAAAAAGCCAAAAGATACTTCAGAGGAAGAGAAAATAGAGTAAGTCTACATTTGTATGTAAATCAGTTATTGATGTTTACTTGCTACGATAAACAAAGTGTGTTTGTTTTAAATAGGAAAGAAAACGAAAAAGACCAAGCAACCAACCCTCAATGTTTTCTCGTTTATGATGAAGTTAAAGGAGAGCTATCATTTCTAACTGAGAGAAGGGAAGGAAAAATATGAGCAAGCATTGCCAAGCACTTTGATTTACTTCTATTTTCAAGGATAGATATTTTTCTCTCCTTGAAATTCTGAAGGTAAATTTCTCATTGCATTCCAGAAGGCACATCTTGAATCCAAAATTCTTTCCTTTCCACCCCCACAAAGTTCTTCATGGATTTTCTTGTTTCTAAAAATAGCATATCAAGATCAAAATTGATCAAGTATGTGTAAACAATGACATCTCTCCAAAGCTGAAAACATGGTGCTTGTCCTTTTCCATGGTATCAATTCAATGGCTACAAACTTCAGGCTAGTCAGTATGAAGAGGCAAAAACCCCCGTAGATGATTTAACATACTATTTTATAAGCACTACTCACAAGGACAAACAATTTGAGGATTGCCCAGTAGTTGATCTGCCTTTAACCTCCATGACTGAAGTTCCTGAGTCTGAACTTTGAAGGCCAGCGTCTTCCCTTGTTTTTCTTCAGCTCTTTTCCTTCCCCCATTACATTTCTTTGTGAAAGAAACATACATTTTCTTTGCAAAAGAATTAATTGTCTTTTATGGCAGCCCTAGGATATGAACTCTGAATTGTCACAGTTTAAGTCCCTCATATCTGAGTAACATGAGGATGTCAGGTACCTGCAGACTTCATAAAGCTCAGGTTCTTGTTATAAGCACATATAAATTAGTACATTGAAGACAGAGTTACTCTCTCTTTTATCAAAACTCATCCATCTACTTAGCAAGAAGAAATACAAGTATTCTGCTAACCAGCATTCCAGGAACTTTAAATTCACGAATATTTACAGTATCTATGTAAATGACTAAGACATTAAAAAGCCAAGCAAAGAAACAAAAAACCCCTCACAATTCCTGAAGATCTAGAATTGGGAAAGATTTTTGGTTTCCACAGTACTCAATTCTGTTTCAAGAAGCCAACCATAAGCAGCTGGAAAACTTGGAAGATATTGTCACCTGCAAAAAACCACCAGGCTCCTTTCACTAGACCCCAGCGAAGTCCATAAGAAACAGCAGTATGAGGAAATTGTAGCTGTGTCCTGATGGCTAGCATTGTCTTTTAAAAACTTTCTGTCCCATAGGATGGACTGTATCATTGGAGATCTTTGTAGCTGGTTACTTTGCACCTAAAAATCTGATCAATATAAAAGTAAAAAATCCCAACAGTGTGAGGAAGAAAATCCTGAAACTGTGATGGCAGAGATACACACTGTATCATTAAAAAAAAAAAAAAAGAACAAAAAAACCCCCAAACCATTCCTTCCCCCCCGCCTCCTCCTTGAGTTTGACAGGAGCTATTAACTTTTAAACAAATATTGTAATAATTTTCCAAGACAAAAATGGCTTCTTGGTAGTTTTGACTGTACAGTAGAGATTGGAGTCTACATACTTGCTCTTTCTTTCTTTTCCTCTGTTCTTTCCATCTGCTCTGTGGATGTTTCGTCTCTTGGGAGGATAAGATTTCATAATGCACTAACTGGCATTTAGAACATGCTGAATAACATGGAAGTAGCCAAGAATTGTAGTGAACCAGAAAGAGAACAGCAGGTGAAGTGATTTATATATTGCTTTCATTTGTGATTAATCTTTTTCTTTCTTACTTAATTCTGAGCAGATATACTTATTTTCTGTGAGAACGGAAAACCATGAACAAATGCATTTTTACTTTATTTGCTAATCATTCAATAAGGCATATTTCTTCGATGCTCATTCTTTTTCCCATAGTCATGCTAATATTACATAAAAGAATTCTAGAATTAACATTAATGGCAATTGCTGCTTGTTTATGTAAAATCACTGCAGAATTAATTCCACACAGTTGTCTGAAAATATGCACATATTTAAAGCAGGTTTTCAAAAATAACAATTTGTTGTGCCATGTATTTGTTTTGATTTATATATTGGCCTATTTCACTATGACCTCCTAAGATGATCCTTATGAGAAACAAATGATCAACTTCAAGAACTTTCCATACTTTTAGAACAGATTTTACAACACTTAAGCTTTCCCAAAAGGCTCTGTATGAAACCATGCGAGGCACAGTGCACATATATGCATACACAGAGAGTCTCCAGGCATTGCAAAACCTAAGCTATGAGTTTATCCTGGGTCAGACCTGTGTTGAGGGCCTGAGTTTCACAGGCTGATAGTAAGGAGGGGTAAAAGAGAGCAAAGCTGGTCCAGAAGCACGAGCTCCCTTCCTTCTCTGGGATATGAATTCCTGTGGGAGACCAAAAGTTAAACCTGCCCATTCATTTGGTGTGCAGAGAATAATAGAATCCTAGAATCATTCAGGTTGGAAAAGACCCTTAGGGTCATCGAGTCCAACCATCATCCCCACTCTACAAAGTTCTCCCCTACACCAGATCCCCCAACACCACTTCTAAATGACTTTGAAACACATTCTGGGATGGGGACTCCACCACCACCCACGGGCAGGCTGTTCCAATGTCTGACCACTCTTTCTAAGAAAAACTCTTTCCTAATGTTCAGCCTAAACCTACCCTGTTGCAGCTTGAAGCCATTCCCTCTCATTCTATCACTAATTCCCTGTGAGAAGAGACCAGCACCAACCTCTCTACAATGTCCTTTCAAGTAGTTACAGTGAGTGATGAGGTCTTCCTTCAGCCTTCCTCAAACAGTCCCAGCTCTTTCAATCGTTCCTCATAAGATTTATTCTCCAGGCCCTTCACCAGTTTTGTTGCCCTCCTCTGCACTCGCTCCAGCACCTCGACATCTCTCTTGTGTTGAGGTGCCCAGAACTGGAAAGCTCTTTTTGTCAAATAACTTAACAAATCCAGTGCTCGCTAGCCAGGGAGCAAATACATCCTTGGCTAACTATAGCTTCAGATGTCCTCATCCCGTGAGCCCCAGGATGGGGCAGTTTCCATGAGGCATTCCCTTCCTTTTTACTGAAGGGCAATGGTGGAGAAAGGGACACTTGAGTCATGGTGCTCAGAGAGTCACCGAAAGGCTCTCATCCTCCATCCTCATGGTTCAGGCATGCAGGTGGGAGGATTTATGCTTGGAAAATTAATGGGGTTTAGATTAGTCATCAGGAATGGAGTCCCAGTGATTTTAAGCCAAGTAGTCCCTGTAATAAAATAGCTGTAGCTTTTTTGCTGCTTCTCCATCTGGCCTGATGATTTAAATAATTGTGGTAAAACAAAAGCTTTACTTCAACAGAAAGCTGGAGAATGTGCCCATCCTGAATACCTGGCTGCATGAGGGTTAAAAGCACATTTGGGCCTTGGTCCTCCTGTGATGGGGTGGGCAGAGCGTGGAGAACCCAGCGTTAAAGTGTGCTCTGCCCAAAGATGCTCATACACAGCCACAGGGGAGTTCCTAATTAATATCACCATCCCTGACCTCAAGATGCTACAACAGAACTCAGCCTTCTGGAGGATGGAGGCAATCATCTCCCTATACCTAGGGTTTTTAAACTGTTCACTATTGAAACTGAGGCATTTGTGGAATTTTAACAGCAACCTGGAAAAATTTAAAATTATCCAATGTTTGGCCAGTGTTAAAGAGTAAACAGCATAGGTGATGGGTCAGGACTTTGGCAGCTGAGCAGTGGCTGAACATCAGATTATATGCTTGCTTTCCCTAACTCCTGCAGAATTATGTTTCAGTTGGTTTTGTCATTATCACCACCATATTGTCGTTATGTCCTCTTGTAATCCCCATAGATTTGAGGCAGCATTGTTCTACGCTTATCGCAGGGCAGCGTAATATATTTTCTAACGACTTGTACTGATATATTTTTCTTCCTTTGACTCATAATTTTAATGCACTGCAGCATTCACAGTCCTCGCCCGAATTTTTTTAGCCAGCACCTTGAAAATGTAAAATGATCTCTTGTGACATTCACAGATACTGTTTTCTCAATGCTGACTGACTCTTGGACCAATGTTTTGCTGATATTATCAACACTGTTAAGGAAACGTAACCTCTGAGGATGCTTCAGAGATTTGTTTGTAGTACTCAGAGAAGAAAGGTGAGCTGAACTGATTTGTGAAGCAGTAGGAAAAGCAGGGGATACGGAATCCCTGAGAACAAGCTGGCCGCTTTGGCATCTCCTCCAGTGTCTAAATAAGGTACTAGTAAAATATTTATTGTAGTACAATTTCAAACGTATGCTTTAGCTCCAGAGCGGAATCTGTAAAAGAAAGGCTGGTGAGAGATCTCTGGGTGACCTTCTGATATTATTTTGGAAAGTACCAGCTATGACTGGTACAGAGGACTGAGGATTAATACAAAAAAATAAAGGCTCTCTCCAAAAAATATCTCACAGACTGCCTTAATCACTAACAACTGGCTTTTTTTTTAACCCCTCATTGTTACAGCCATCTGTGTCTGCAGCAAGAGGCTGATCTCTAAACTTCACCTCACCCTTTAAATTTGCAAGTCTGAGTGTTCTTGGGGTTCACATGGGTTTGGTGAGATGGAATAAGCTTTCTTAGTGCTTGAGCTACCTCTCTAGCAGCTTTCAGTTCCCTGCTTCTCGGAGAAGAAAAAGAAAAGTTTAGCAAGGATGTCTTCGAGAGGTGAATAAAAAGAACTCTCTGAGGAACTTGAGAAGTTTCTTCATAGTTTATGGTTAAAATGTGATTTGCAGTCCTCCTGTCGTTATCCAACTGCCAAATGTTTGACTCAGGTTTGGTTGCTTTGTTTGAAGATAATAGCACCGTGTAATAAGCATCATGTAGTCTGGAGTACTTTCTCAGAAGTGACGTTAGGAAAGAAAGACTGAAAGAAAACCAATTACCAAAGTACAGGAAATCAGTACAGATGGTGAGCTATTGCCTAGGCTGTTATACAAACCAGTAAGATCTGACTTTTAGGGCACTGATAGAAACATATCAAAATATGAGAGGGGAAAAGGAGGAAGATGACATTGTTATTGTCATTTTTTCTTCTGTGTGGCTAACCTTATTCAATGAAGAGCAAGTTATTAACTTATTTTACTTCTTGTACTTTTAAGAAATTGATGACAACATCGAAGAATTAATTTAATGCAGCATATGAAAACTAAAAGCAACGCAAAATCAAATTTAACCTAATTCTGAGGTAAGCAATTGCCATAAAAAAAAGAAAAAATATTTTAATGGATATGTATCATAGAGGGAAAAAATAAGCTAAAGAGAACTTTATGTATCACTGATCACAATTTTTTGTTATTCAAGTCAGAAAATACTGTATTCTATTTCTAGCTAACAAATAATAAGGAAATAATTATATCAAATACAGTTTTATTAGCAGATAAGGTGTAATGCCAAAAACGTTTCCTACCATTCCCGTCTCATGCTACCATTCCCATCAAATGATTCTTTTGGTTGCTCTGAAAAATCAGTGCAGCTGTCAAACTCAGTCAGGTTTTAATATTTCTCTAGAACATAAATGAAAAGAAATGGAAGCATAATGAAATTGCTTGTCCTCGGTACTAAACCAAGAGGTAACTTGATGCTTTTTGGGCTTATCCCAAGATTCTGTTTCAGCATTCCCTATTATTTCCAGCGGTGATAGCTTGGATGCTGTTTAGTCTCAGATCCTTGGAAGTCTTCGATATTACTCTGTGTTGCAACACATAATTCTCAGTGGCCTGATGCCCGGTAGTCTTTTTAAGCCTGAGTCAAATGTTCAGTTCTCCACTGGTGGGAAGAACATTTTAGCGACAGACCACCTGGGCAGGCATCACACAAATCATCCTGCAATGAAATCGCCAGGACAGAAATGAAAGAAATCAGTGCAGCTTCAGCAGCTCTGCTAGAGATTTGATGCCTGCAGATAGCACAGGAGCGTGCAGAACCTTTCCCATCTTGCTTCCAAATTCTCATGTTTACTCAATAACTTCAGATCAGCTGCCTGTGGGAGGGATAGATATCGCTCTCACCACATCATTAAGTTCAGACAGACTAACAGTGGATCTCAACTTTTCTTTCTTTTCCATCAAGCTGAGTTCAAACCCGACTTGCGGCAAGAAAGATTGTTTTCAAGGCTGAGTCATATCACATCTAACCACCAAAATAAAGGATAAATTCATTATTATTTATATGACAACTTTCAATCCATTAGCAGGATGATTCTTTTGCAGTGCTTAGCTGCCGAGTCTGTGAAGGACCAGGAACCTATGGCTGTAGTATATATTTTAGTAGAATATGTTAAGAAGTGCATGTGCTAAGCTTGCAGACTGATACTTTCTTTCCTTCCACTTCCCCACCTCTGCTGAAGTGTTCATACTGAGAAACGTTTATTTTCCAACTCATTGTGCTAATGCAACTCATGATATAAGTTTTAAGTAGCATTGTACAGGTCTAGAACTATTCTAACTGAGAAACCAGAAGATTTCCTTTTTATTGCTTTGGCCTTGCAACCACGCCCACCAAAGAGATCATCACATTTTTCCATCTGCTTTTGAGATAAAGGCAACTTAAAAGTCAGTAGCTCCTTTTTATCAGGGGTGTGCCACCGATTCCTAGGAATAAATGAGAGTTCAGTATATCAGATTGTGCAAATGCTTTGATTACCCCTAGAAGTGCTAAATGCTGTTCCATCTGGCATCTTCCAGTCTAGAGAAGGAATGCACAACACTAAATTTTCTGATCCTTTTGTGACTTGTCCCTTTGTGATTTTTTTTATTTTAAAACCTGAAACTTCTCTTTGATCAATTGGCTGCTGTAAAATAGACAAAAGTAATTAACTGAAAAATATAAATAGCCTAAATCTCAGCATAATAACTATTCATGTGGGTTATGTGCCATGATTCTGTCTTGTAAAGAGGAACAATCCTCAGAGCCAGCTGATCACCTCAGTGTCTGGCATCCTCTTTGTGTACGTGTGGTAGAATATTTCTTTGAACTTCTTGTCTCAGTGATCTTTCCCATCTGTAAAATCATTTGCTACTGCATCTACATGATTTCAGAAGGGAATTTCTACAAAAGCTGAACTCAAGCTATTTTTCTCCTAGTAAATAAAGGAGGACAGGAACTGTTCCCTGGCACATATGCACCCAGCTGAGATCCCTGAGCCCCCAGCACCACATGCTGAATCCCTGCTGCTTGTTTATTAACAGCCTCTGGCCCACACTTGGTCCCAACTCGTACCCAGGCAGTGTTTCTGGTCGTGCCAGCTCCCTTGGACCTAAACCATGCCAAGGACCATGGGAGCAGTTAAACCAGATACAGGTGCCAGAGCTCAGCCTGGTTCCCTCGTGCTGTTCACATTGCTAGCATAGGCACAGTCTGTACATGTATTTGATTTGTATTTATTGCACATTTTAACCAATATTCACAGGGAATGTAGCTCTTTTTTCTCTTATGTTTCATTTGCATCAGGTTTTAGACTGAGGCGTCCCCAGAAGCCTTGCATTTTATATCAAATTTTATGTGTTTTCTCCATCCCAGTAATAATAAAACCTATTTCTTTTTTTGTGTTCCTCAGGTATGTATACGCTGATTTTAGTAATGATAATGTCAGGACCAGAAGTAATGTAGCAATTACTACTGTGCTGGAAAAAAAAAACACATTGCTTTTAATAAAACTGGTTAGTTTTCACATAAACATGTTAAAAGTTAAATTAATTCAGATAAGCCCAACATATCCTTGATACTTTATCTTAAACTCTGAAGACTTTTATATAGAATTAGAAATGTAGTTCACATATAAAGGCATTTGGCAAGAACCTGAAAAAATGGAAGGAGATGTGCAGCAGAGAATGGAAGAATAAAAGTAGTTCAAGAGGAGCAGCATGAAATGAAAAGAGAATGTCAAGTCATCTACTTAAAGCACTGAGTTTCTGATAGCTTTGTTGAAGTTTGGATAAAGGTAGAGGACAATAAAGGAATCCTGGCCACATTTTTTAAAATAAAAAAATACAAAGGAATGTTGCACTCAGTTTCCTCAGTACAATTAATGCAAGATACAATATATGTTATTCAGGTCATTTAAAAAGAGAAATTTGCAAAGGCTTTTCAAAGTGGGCATCTTTTCTTCTATTTTTTTTTTTTTAATTACTTTTTGGGGGGACAATGAATATTGCAAACAGCTACTTTGTATATTGGAGTCTCCAGTCACCATGGTAACATCTGTATTATGGGACCCAGGAATGCTCCCAGTTTCTGATTCCACGTGTCTCAACCGTATTTTATCTCTTTGTCAGGGTGGGAAATGGGCACCAGTCTCAAGGCTAGAGGTTGGTTGGCTTCAGAACAGAGAAAATTCAGACTTATGGGCCAAGAGGCAGACGGGACTGAAAGACACACCACTGCAGGTCAGCTCTCCTGATGTATAGACAAAGCTCATGGCAGAAGGAAAGAGATGCCTGAAAAAGCTAATTATTCTAGAATCAATCTGTTAAAGCTGAATTAAAGTCAGTGGTATTATTCTCCTCTTATCGCAAACAAGAATGTAGTTCGGAATCCCATTATCTCACAGCTCACGAAAGTCTTTTGAGCATTAAATACTGCAATTTACACAAATGATAATAAATAAATCCCTTCATTTGCATCTCAAAAGACTACCAAATAGTGGCATTTTTAGATAGAAACAGAGAATTTTGATAATTTTTGATTTTTTTGTTGAAGACAAAAGAACACCTACATCCTTGCCATATTTACTGGAGATTCTTTTTTGAAAAGAAATTCAGCAGAAGGCATGACATATTGCAATCAGCTTTACCTTTTACTCTGTCACCCTTTACCATATAATTTCCAAATGGATACTTCAGAATATGTCAGAGTGACATTTACATAGCACATAAGCATTCTTTTCAGGAGAGGAGATGAAAGGACGTGAGAGCAGCAAGTTTTCCACTCATTCTGAACTCTGATTTCATGAGGCTGACTTTGCTTTTGCCCTATTTTTCCTGCACAAGGACAAGACCTTGGTGCCTACACAAACTGCACTGATATGAGGGGAGCATCAAGTAATGTTGCCGATTGAATGTGCTGCTGAAGGTGCGAGGTCAGAAGCCCTGTGTATAGTTTTCAGAAAGTTTGTCTTGGAATCTGCATGTCATCCATTCACACAATAGTTGTATCATAAAGTTTACTCATTTGTGAGGTTCTGTCAATAGTTTTGTAGGTAACGTTGTATAGTTTTTGATTTAGTTTTGCTTTTACTTGTTCTGTTGCATTTAATATCTACAGCAATGACATAGACTGTGGGATTGAGTGCACCATCAAGTTTGCAGGTGACACCAAGCTGTGTGTTGTCATTGTGACAGACTTGGGGGACAGGTTGCCACCCAGAAGGACCTGGGCAGGCTCAAGAAGTAGGTCCGTGTAAACCTCATGTGAATCCTCTGTGTGAAATGTCCTGCTCCTGGGTTGGGACAACCTCCATATCAACAAAGATATGTGTCCAGTTCTGTAGTCCTCAGCACAGGAAGAACATGGACTTATTGGAGAGAATGTAGAGGAGGACCATGAAGATGATCAGATGGCTGGAGGATAAACTGAGAGAGTTGGGGTTGTTCAGGCTGGGGAAGAGAAGGCTCCGGGGAGACCTTATAGACCTTTCAGAACTTAAAGGAGGCTGAAAGAGAAAGATTTAGAAATCTTTACACAACAGGCCTGTTGTCACAAGACAAGAGACAATGGTTTTAAACTGAAAGAGAAAGATTTAGACTAGATATAAGAAGCAAAAAATTTTTGACTGTGAGGGTGGTTGCCCAGAGAGGTGGTAGATGCCTCATCCCTGGAAACATTCAAGGTCAAGTTGGGCAGGGCTCTGAGCAACCTGATCTAGCTGAAGATGTCCCTGCTTATTGCAGGGAGGTTGGACTGGATGACTTTTAAAGTTCCTTCCCAACCATATTCTATGATTTTATGGTCTTCTCAGGTAGCAGTTATTTTTTTTTCCTCTTGTGTCTTTCTAAGAAATTTCTGTGTTGATTTCTAGTTTCCTTTTTTTCAGTCATTTGGCTTTTTAGAAGGTTCTTTCAATAATCCTAGAACAATTGGAAAGTATTTGTAATTCATGCCTTGCTCAACTAACACATCATCACAATGACAAGTGCAAATCCAATCCAAAATTAGCAAATGTTATCCCAGTTGTCTAAACTCTCATCGGTCAAGAAGTCAAGCTTTTCCTCTAAATCCTGGTCTTCTTTTCAAGCTGCTAAATATATGGCTCCCTGATGCATTGTAAATGGATAGGCAGACAGAGAGATATTCACTGCAATACATTTCCCAGTTTTCTCTCTTGTGAAATCTACTAATATCACACAAGAAGACCATAAATCTGGGGAAAAGATCAAGTCTGTTGTTTGAAACGAGGAAACACAGTAGGACTGCGGCAAGTGACAGATGCACTCATTTGCAGGTCATTCTAATTGTCTATCCTGCTGCAGGTAGGTTCTGATGGCACTATATAACATTTTGGTTTAGGAAGCTAGCTCTAAAACCGGAGAGGGATTAGCCACAAATGTACAGACAGGTGTTCTGGAGAACCTGAGTCATGATTTACAACTGTCATTGAAAGGGCTTATGGGCACAGACATTTTCCATTACCTCAATGAAAGCTGACTGCGAAAATAAGGTAACTCAAGAGACACCGATGGAGCAATCAGCAACAGATGGATGGAACACACCTGAAACAAATGAGGCAACTAATTATAGGGCAGAAAACAGCGTGGCTCTTGGGTAGGATATGGAGGGTGGTATAACATAGTTAAAATGAGAGGTGTATAAGAGGTAGTACAAAAACCAGGCAGAACAGAGATTCTGTAATCTTTAATAAATATTTACTGTCCATTTTTATCAAAGTGGAATACTTCCAGAGCTTATATGAAATCTAAATTACAGGGGTTGGGCCTGTATAGATATACATCCCTAACAGTAGGGGCTGTGTGAGAAGCTGCAAAGGTCTCTTTAGCCATTTTAACCAAGCCATAGCCTAATGTTTTTATAGAGGCTGGGTAAATCATCCAAATGGTGCATATCATATGCATTAAAAATTTATTTATTTTTTTTTCTTAGAAAGAACTGGAGGATCCACTCTAGCTGTCATCAGAACCAGAGCTTAAGGACTTCAGCTTTTGCCCCAAGGTGTCTCCTTTTATTGCTGCATTAAAAATTCCTTGAATTTTAAAATGCCTTACCATTTTTGTGTATGCCTGAACAAAACCAGGAGCATGTACTTTTCCACATATTTTCCTTCATTGCTATTTCTAGCATAGCTGAGTGATCTCAGTCACGGAAAAGGCTGAAATGTCTTCTCTTCCATGTTAAATATATTTATGTCTCTTACAGCCTACCATAACAGCCTACAGGCAACTCTTTCCTTCCTGTTTCTATTCCTTAGATTCTGGACTGCTTTTGAGTTATGATATCACTCAGTTAAGTTCTTTGCACACCTGCAATGGAAATACAATTCTCTATGTAGCTTGCACAGCTTACACATGAAATGGCAGGTGAAGGAGCATTTACATTTGAAAGGTTTCTTCTTGGTCTAGTAACCAGGTAGTTTCAGGCTGTGAACTGTGTGGTCAACAAAGAATTCAGTGTTAGCCTCACCTCGGTTTTCTCCAGGCATGATGATTCTACAAAACTTTAAGGAAATCACTAGGCAAAAACATGATACAATTATTAAATTTTTAATTATTTTTTTTCTTTTTGCCATGGAATGTGGGGTAGAACACCAATGCAGCAACTTTTTTTTTTTTTCTCTCTGTTGGCCTTACGCTTAGGCAACAGCAAGCTAACTGGGAGCATGGTTGAAAAAGATGGTGACAAAGGATGTCCAGGCACAGAAGCACAAGGAAGGGAGAAGGGCTAAAGCACTGAGATCACTGTGAAGCACCTGTGAGATGAGAAACAGTAGGAAGAATGGAGGAAACAGCTTGTTAGCACAAAGGAGCTTAAACTGCATCCAGCACTACAACAACATAGCAGTACTTTTCCGTTCTTGCCGCTGAACCTGCTGAGATTACTTTCAGCTCCTGCTGTTTGAAAATGTATCATTAGAATCCTTTTTTAATAAAGCAATTGGATCTGGATCCAAATGGCTATTTTTTTCCCAGAGAACTTTTTTGCTTTCAAGAAACTATTGGAGCATCCCTGAGAATCTCTCTGCTGTGAGCTCCCTTGTCTTTGGGCCACCCTTCTGGATTCCTACCCTGTTGCTCTTCCACAGACTGCACAGTTCATTAATGGGATGGAGAGGCACAGAACCGTTGCCTGGGAATCATGGAATCATAGAATCATAGAATGGTCCAAGCTGGAAGAGGCCTCTAGGATCATCTAGTCCAACCCCGCTGCAGTCAGCAGGGACACCCCCAACTAGAGCAGGTTGCCCAGGGCCTTGTTGAACCTCACCTTGAATATCTCCAGGGACGGGGCCTCGGCTACCTCCCTGGGCAACCTGTTCCAATGTTCCACCACACGCAGAGTAAAGAACTTATTCCTAATATCCAATCTAAATTTGCTCTTCAAAGCTGGCCCCTCTGCAGTGCACTTGCCCTGGCCCAAGGAGGTCATGTCAGATGGATTCCTCACGCTGACACTAAGATGTGTGTCACCTCTGCTAGTTCTGGAAGGCCTAGTGGATGAGAAAAACAAAGGAAGACCCGATTGTCCAGATATTTAACATGAATTGTAATAAGATCAATGCAATTGGAATGGTTGTCCACAGAGAGGATATTAAGCACACTACCATTTGTTCTTCTGGTCAAAACCAGGTAAGTTAGAAACTCTTCCAAAGATCAAGATTAGTCATGGGACTACTGAAGTACAGTCCATGAATAGCTCTGCTGTAATTCGTGATCACAGGTGAGTGAAAGCTGAATGCCAAGAACAACAAATCATGTCAGCATACATGTGGGATTGCTTTTTTTTTTTTTAACCCTTATTTTCACATACTTATAGGAAATATTAAAACCAAGCTGTGTTTTGAAACTGCTCTGTTTCAAGCACACATTTGCAGAAGGTGTTTTTCTGCCCGTGAATAGTTAATTCTTCCTGTGAACCATGTATTAATGTGTCAAAACTGTAACATAAGGAGCAGGAGAGACAAAATGTGATGAATTGACTGCAATTCCCATTCCCCATCCCACTTCACCGCTGGTTGGGGAGGAGAAGGTAGAGAAACTGGGGGTGATATTAACCCTGGGAAGCAGGGAGGGATGGGGGGAGATGTTTTAAGACTTAGGTTTTTATTTCTCATTCCCCTACACTGATTTGATTGGTAATAAAATAAATTAATTTTCTCCAAGTTGAGTCTGTTTAATTCATTACTGTAACTGGTGAGTGATCTCCCTGTCCCTATCTCAACTCACAACCTTTTCATTCTGTTTTCTTTTGCCCTGTCTGGCAGAGGAGGGAAGTGATAAAGCAGCTTTGGTGGGCACCTGGTATCCAGCCAGGGTCAACCCACCACAAATGTGCATAGTTTTCTATCTTAACATTTAACAGTTACACATTTACCTTTTATTTTTTTAGAAATTTATCAATTCTACCTTCAGATTTAGATTTAATCACAATTATCAGATAAGTTACCACCCATCAGGAAAGCAGTTTACTCTCATGTTGTATGTGTCCAGCTCAGAGTACTTACTCATTTGGGTCAGTCTCTCCTACCAAGGAACAAGCACTAGAACAAGAGGAAATGACCTCAAGTTGCATCAGGGGAGGTTCAGACTGGATATTAGGAAAAAAATTTACACCAGAAGGGTTATTAAGCATTGGAATGGACTACTCAGGGAAGTAGTAGAGGCACCATCCCTAGAGGGATTTAAAAGATGGGTGGACATAGTGCTTAGAGATACGGTTTAGTGATGGTTTTTGTCAGTGTTGCATTGTTGGTTGGAATAGATGGTCTGAAAGGTCCCTTCCAACCTGGGCAACTGGATGATTCTATGATTTTCTCCTAATCAGAGTATGGAAAACACCAGGAGGATCTGAGACTTGGGTGAAAATTGGCCAATAATAATAAACATGCTTTTCACCTGTAATGATGACACCTTTCCTCATGACTGGGGCACAGTGACATGACGGCATTAGGGAAAATTGTACTATAAAGATCATATTTAAAATTATGTATGGATTAACTGCAGATTTCAGTTACCATTGCTGTCACTGGAGAATTTCAGATGAAAATATTACTGTTTTAAGACCAGAAAGAAACAAAGAACATGTAATAGCTAGAAGGACCAATTTTCAGTTAATAAAAAGAAATCTGTAGCTACTCATTTTACTGGTTCATGTTTTATTTGCACTTCAGAGGTTTTAAACTCCCCGTTTCTAGTGGGAGCAACACATCTGGGATGCTTCTGGTGTAGAAGGTTAGACAAATGAGGAGGCTTTAATGTTTTATCGCAGTCACATTAAGAAAAGTACTTTCATTAGCTCTACAGACATTATGCATTTCAGGGCTGTTTTGTTTTATATTTCGATGTATCAGAGTTCAGGGCTCCCCCTGAGAAAAGCACTGGCAATGCAGATTAGATGCCTCAGATGAAACAGGACGAATGAGAAGAGTTTGTATCAGCTGAGGAGATTATGAGTTCGGCCTCAGGTAAAATGCCTCATGAAGTTATATTTCCCATGGAATTCCTTATGCTGTTCCAGGATAATATTGCACCATTTGTGCTACAGTCTGCACTGTATGTGGAAAGTATGAAATAGGAGTTCTTTCCACCTGCACCACAAACCAGCAATTTTAATGCTTGTGCTCCTTAGGGCATGAAAGATATTTTTTAATTTAATTAGTCGTTACACGAAAATGCTATTAAGAACATTAGCCTTTAATGCAGCTCATCTCTGAAGTAATCCCCCCTTGCAAAAATGTATTCGCAACCATTTAAATTTTCTGTTTATTTAGAAAAACAGACATTTTGAACAGCCACTGCACATCTTGGAATCTGACTAAGCTAAATCTGCAGATATAAAGTTAACTGTGATGAAAAGCTAAAATCGTATAGTAATTTCTTCAAAAGATGGCAAGTTGTATCTTCCATGAAATATATAGAAATTTGGACTCCTCTCAGCATAACAGCAAAGGGCAGTACTGAAGGCAAGGATTAGCAACGGTCAGAGGAAAATAAGTCACCATAAAGGTGTCACCAAATTGCAGTAGGCAGGAAGACAGGATTCACATCCTGATTGACACATCTAAGTGTAGGTATCTACATGTAGATCTTTATGCTCCCATTGCAGTCAGTGATGATCTAGTCGATACAGCTAGGTGCCAACCAGCTAGTCATGCAGTCACCGGGTGCCAGCTTCAGAGTGAACTGAATCACTGTCCAGCACTCACAAAAAATACCCAATTCCTCTAGAAATTTTTTTCTAAAGACATTAATAGTTTGCAGGGGAGTTCTGAATAAGTACAGGTCTCAAGCTGCCATGAGAAAGCTCCATCTGTAATGGAAAATTGAATTCACCTTTGGTTTCTCTCTGATACTGAAGTACAGAGTGACCTTGTGTGTCGTGTGTTAAACAGTTCTAGTCTGCCAAATACGATGGATACATCTAGACTGATATTAAGAGTATTTTCTGGTGCTTTCTGGCTGAAAAACTATGCCCAGGAGTTACTTGCAAGTCTGCCAATTGGTCAAAGCCAAAACTGTACCAGGACAACTGGTGAGTACAGAGCCCAAATCTGTATGAGTACGGTGAATATGAAGCTACCTTTGAAAACTTTAGTTAATCCAAGTGTTTAAGCTGAAAATTGTCTAGTTGGTCTACTTCTAAAAGAGAACAATTCTTGTTTTGGTTGAAACTATAACACTTCCATGTTTTTGGTTTTTTTTTTTTACGAAAACAACAAACAAAAAACAACAAACAAAAAAAACCCATTAAATTATTTTAAGTCAGTGAGACTGAGGAAAGCTTGCAGGTACTTTGTTGTGCTGGAAATTTTAATTTTGAAACAAGCTTCATGCCTTAATAGGCTGGTTCCCAGTAACCCTTGAGATAGTAGCATCCTGAGTCCAGATCCAGTGGTGGGGAAAAATCCCTGGTGCTTTTCAACATCCTAGCATAGACATAGTTACTACATGTGGTGTTTATGAAAAGCACTTAGGACGGGCAGTCCTAAAGCTGTCCATCTTAGGAACCAATGGCCACAGCTAAGAGCTGTGAAACAAGGCTATCACAGCTTTTATCCCCAATGTATACTCAGTGATCCTCTCTCATACATGTTTCCAAGTGAGGAGAAAATAAGTCAGCCTTTGAACGTCATCAAATATGTAGTGTGAACAAAGTTTTTCGTGGCACCCTCCAGCTGACCGGGAACAGTTGAACCCACTGAGGCTGAAAGTTAGCATTCTAAGGTTAGCCATAGTCATATGGCTGTTCATTAGTCATGGTCTACAAAGCAGGTAAGGCATCTGGCCATGAATCTAATACTGGACTCTGACCAAGGGCTTCCTAGGGTAGCCCAGATGTTTTTTGTCCTCAGTGGTCAAACCAAGCTAGAGACGATGCTAACCAGGTCGCCTCTTACATGCCAGCAGCAGAGGAAAAGATTGTGGTAGCCAAGTTTTAGAGTTTTACTTCCCCTCACAAAGCGTTTGAAACTCTGGAAATAGAAAGCCAACAGGGGTTGTGAATCAGTTTGGCCATAAACATACTTCAAAACATGTAAATACTTCTAAAAAGTGAACATTCTTGTTTAAATAAAAGATCATCTAAAGCACATTTTAAAATACTGCTTTCTCAGTGTAACAGCCTTCATTGGGCCAAAGCTGCAGTAACTGAAAACCTGCCTTGAACTAGTTACTGGGATTGCTTGTCAAGCAGATTTTCCTCAAACTTATTGCAATCTCACAAGAAACAGCAGGTACTTTGTTTACACTAACACTACTGCAAGTTACATTTGCTTTACCTGCATTCATCTGTTCCCAAGCTTTGCCACACCTCAAGCAAAAATCACACTCATGCATCCCATAAATGCATTAAATTCTTGAAAGATATCCACTGATGGATATTAAACATGATGGTCCAGATAAAGTTTTGGCTCATAAAAGTCCTGAATGAGGTTGCTGGAATTTAGCACAACATGCCAGTGAAAAGGTCACTCCATTCTTGTCAGGTCTTTGGTGTTCCCAGAAGCATCCACTACTGGCCTGTGTTGAAGTCAGCTTTTAGACTGATGATGTACAGTCATTCTTACCTTATTTTCTAAGCCAGGCAGCACTGACTTTATTCACAGGCCCTTTTTCCTCACATTTCTAATAGTTCATTAGCCCCACTAGCACTATAACAAAGTTCGATTAAATCACTAGATCTGTTTGTGTGTGTTGTAATATATCAGAATATATTTATTAATTGCAGAAATATATAAAGATAAGCAAGAGAAAAACTGCTATTTGGGAGAATTCTGAGCTACATCTAAGCAAGTTGCTTAACTTGAAACATGCAAAGTGTTTCAAACAGTTTTGATGACTTGAGAGCTCATGAAGTTAAAACTCCTCACCTCGCTACACTGAGGAGCAAAGCTTGTATGGTGTAGAGCAAGGTCATGCACACATCATTTGCGGCCTTTGTCATAGCCTAAATTAATGTTTCTAAAGTACAGCATGCACAGGAATAACGGGAACTTCTCTTGGGTAGCTCCTTTAAGGTGTCCACCTGATCTGTTCCTTGTTCTCTCTGCCAGAATCCTGAGGGAGAGATGATAATTTCTATGTTTCTATAGCCTTCCAGCAAAGCTGACTGAATGTCCACTTTTTCAAAAACATATTCATACTTGCTTCTTGAAAACATCAGCCACAGTCTTTTGTTGTCATCTCAAATAATGTGGTAAACTGGAGACTTCAAGAGCTCTTCTGGCACCAGACTTAACCCCAGGGTTATGTTATTCCACTGCTGATTAAAAAAAGCTGAAACATAAATATGTAAACCAAACAGCTTTTGTCATTGATTCCATTATTGTACTCTCTACTCCAGTTGCTCTTGTAAAATAATGAATCATCACCACCTTATTGTAAAAGAACATGTTCTTTCAGCACCAGCGTGATTTTCATGGTGAGAGCTTATTCATTCTGAATTGTTAGTATAATCTTCTGTGCACTTTTATGATTACATTCTTTTTCAGAAGGTTTTATGTTGTGCCCTGCTGGCAGTAGTAATGATGAAAGGCTAGAGACATTTTCAAAACCCAGATTTTTGCAGCGTGTTTGTGACTGATGCCAGTCTATTCTTGTGGAAAAAATGTATGGATTTACCTACTGCTGCTTTTGTCAGCAATGGCTAAGTGGGAGATTGCATACACTGTTGTGTGGTCTCAGAGATGGAAGTGTTACACGTAAAAATCACACATGCATGTTTTCTATAACTGGCATAATTTAACTCAATATGAACCAATGCATTAAAAATATTTCATTTTTTTGAACAATTCCCAGATCTTTTTTTTCTTTTTTTTTTTTTTAAATGACCTCCCTCTTTTCCGCTCTGTGATCATATTGTATATATTGATAGAGGACACAAGACAAATTCCAAAATATACTTGAGAGATTTAGGCATTTATGACACAATAACTCTCAAAGATGGTTAAGAAATTAACAGACACAAGTTACTGCTGAAAGGGTCAAATTAGTTTAATAGGTCCCTTAGAGAATTTTGAAAACATGATTAATATTATTCTTGTAATTTTGTACAAAAATTCTCCATTAGTGTTCATTCACTACTTTAGAGCTCTGTTCTCAAGCTCTTAGAGAAAGGATTCCCAGCTGCCTGCATGCGATCCCCTGAGTTCCTCCAGGCAGAGTGCAAGAGGTTGTCACAGTTTTTGTCTATGACTGTACACTTCTCCTTAACTACTTGGAAGAGCTGAGCTGCTGGTGGCAATTAAAGGCAATTCCTTATTCCACTTCCAAGCGTTTTAATCTAGGCACCTGACTAAATGGCTTTATCAGAATATGAGATCAGTCCTTGGGTGCATGTGAGAGCATATCTACTTTGACACTGAAATCCAAGTGCCCCCTGACATTTGCAACCCCCCTGCCCTGGGCAGGGACACCTCCCACCAGACCAGGTTGCTCCAAGCTCCATCCAGCCTGGCCTTGAACCCCTCCAGGGATGGGGCAGCCACAGCTTCTCTGGGCAACCTGTTCCAGTGTCTCACCACCCTTACAGCAAAGAAGTCCTTCCTGAGATCTCATCTAAATCTCCCCTCTTTCAGTTTAAAACTGTTACCCCTGGTCCCCCTCAGATTTGTGTTATATCTTGGCCCTCACACACAGCCATGAAACATTGGGGTTGGACTAGATGATTTCCTAGGGTCCGTTCTATAGTTTTGTTAACTGGCTGAGCTCAGGCCCTAGAGAACTAAAGATAAATATTTTCTTTCTTCCCTACCTGTATCTCAGGCAGATATATCATCCTCCTGTAGCTCAGCCAAATACTCTCAGGCAACAAGTTCTCTCCCCTGGATTGCTCAGGAGGCTCATTTTCACCTCACTATTTTCTGGATACTCTGTGAAGAGTATCCATGCATGCATGATTTGGGGGTGAAAAGTTCTTAGGCAGAAAGCTACAAGCATTAGGCACTGTAACAAAGAGCAGGTTGCTCCCCAGGAACATTTAATACCCTTAATTACATCTGTGCTATCATTATTAGGATCAGCAGGGAATGCTGACGTCTTGGGACAAACCAACAGAGCATCCAATGTGTTTCTTGTTTGCTTGATTTTTCCCCCTCCAATTGCTATTGCCTTTTTAAGGTCCAAGCCATGCCTGCTCTTCATCAATTATTCAAAAAATATAATCAAATCTGATTAAATTTGACAGATTCTAAGTCAGAAACCCCCTTGAGGAGAATGGCATAGTGAAAATCTGAAGCAGCTGCACTAATTACTCACTGTTCCCATCTAGCTGACCTTTTTGATGAGTAGAGACCCAGAAAAAACTCCGTGGATTATCAAAAAAAAAAAAGTAATCATGTTTTGTATTACTTGCTCTGTGTCATTAAGATAATTAGATAAACAAAGCCCACCAGAGGATAACAAGTCAACATTTCTGTACTGAGGAATAAGAAACTATTATTTAATTATTTGGACACTTCTTTACAAATGCAGCTGCTGTTTTCCAAACTTTCTCTACCACATGAGCTACAGCAACAGAAGCAACAAAGTGGAAAGGCCGGGATATATCCAGGGAGCACATTTGAGCTCAGAAGTCTTCCTGATACACACAATTCAGATAGGTCAAAGTCTGTGCCCTGCATGCCCATGAGCACAAGTGGCTGAACTCCACTACGGTCACAAACTCAAGGTTTTCCATTCAGAGATTTCCTAAAGCTCTCATGAGAGGGTGGATATTGACAGGGCAGAATGGACATCTGTAGATAGTGGGATGATATGAAGGCAATGAATCATGCATGGAAGGAACGAGGTGTAGCAGAGGGTCCTCAGATGCCCATGGTAAGCCAGGTAACCTGAAACACTGCTCCCTGTTTCTTTCTTTTAAGAGGGAATTGACTTTTTTTCTAGAATCTGACTCTAGCATGTACATCCCAACTAGATGGCAGTGCTTATTAAAATCACAGTATCACATAATAACTTAGGCTAGAAGTGACGTCTGGAGATCATCTGGTCCAAACCCTATTCAAAGCAGGGCCAACTTCCAAGTTAGGCCCAGACACGTTGGAAAACTGGGCTGCTTGGGACCAGGTCCAGATCAATTTTCTGGAGATTCTCCAGTCTGTCTTCACAACCAGCTCTGCAGACAAGCTCAGCCCCCTCCGTGACCCTGTCTCTTCTAGCTGTGAGCCTTTTCTTTGTAGTGCCAGAAGAAGGAGGGAGAAGTTGCACACAAAGAAGAACATTCAATGAGGAAAGCCCCATGGAAGGCGGCTGTAGGCAGTAGGAACAGCTCCTCTAGTGATCTGTTTGCAGCCACAGAAGAATACAGAAACAGATCATAGAATCCTAGTATTGTCTACAATGGAACGGACCTTTAAGATCCTCTAGTCCAGCCATCAAGGGCCACCAGCAAACTTCTTCCAATCCCTTTTGAGGTACTGAGGATGGTTGCAGAGCCAGGTAGTAATTAACCCTAATTACCTACACAGAGGAAGAGGGATGGGAGCTGCTTTTAGTGCAAAGTAGAGTTTGAAAGCAGAAATGTGTCTGTTTCTCCTGGATGGAAATTAACAGAGACGATGGGCCTGCAGTGGATGCAGAGCTCATTAATCTCAACATGACTGACTACTTCTAAAGGCAAATGAATGTTTTCTTATAGGTGCACGTGTATCCTTTCTGACTTGTACTGACGAAGTCGGTGCTAGAGGCATGAGAAGCTAAGATTTGGTATTTATGATACTGTTTTCCTATACCAGCAAACCAGGCTGTTTTGTTGTGTGGTTTTGTTGAAAAATACTGCCATTGTGTAAAGATCCTCTAGGTAAAAAACAGGAGAGTTAATACCTGTGTTCTGTTTATATCAACACTGAAAAATGCAGAGAAAAAGAAGCTGCAACTTTTTAGAAAACCCATAGTTGATGAAACACAAGCCCCAGAATCTGTCCCTGTTGAGTCATAAAATCATAGAATGGTTAGAGTTGGAAGGGACCTTAAAGATGATCAAGTCCCAACCCCCCTGTCCTTAGCAGGGACACCTCCCACCACACCAGGTTGCTCAAAGCTCCATCCAGCTTGTCCTTGAACCCCTCCAGGGATGGGACAACCACAACTTCTCTGGGCAACCTGAGCCAGGGTCTCACCACCCTCATAGCAAAGAACTTCTTCTTGAGGTCTCATCTAAATCTCCCCTCCTCCAATTTGAAGCCATTACCCCTAGTCCTGTCACTCCACTCCCTGGCAAAGAGTCCCTCTCCAGCTCTCCTGTAGCTCCCTTCACATACTGGAGGGCTGCTCTAAAGTCTCCCTGGAGCCTTCTCTTCTCCAGGGTGGACAACTTCCTCAGCCTGTCTTCATAGGAGAGGTGCTCCATCCCTCTGATCATCTTCGTGGCCCTCCGCTGAACCCATTCCAACAGGTCCATGTCCTTTCTATGTTGAGGACTCCAGAGCTGGACACAGTAGTCCATAGTAGCTGGACACAGAGTCCTGCAATGTTTGGCCAGTGTGACCTTGTGAACTGTTTTCTTTAAAATGCAGACAAGAAATAGTCTATGTGATAAGAGAAACCTTCCTGATTTCTACAGAAACTTGACTACTACCTCTGTATTGTATGCTAGTTGATATCTACACTTTTAGTAAAAAACACGTTCTGAGGAACAGCAGTTCTTTAATTGACTTTGGAAAACCTGGTTGGCAGCTAAAGGTAAGCAGTTGCTGTGTCATGGGGAAAACATGTTTTATTAATGCATTAGGACTGGGACTAAAGGCCAAAAATCTGTATGATTTAATTAATTTATTGAGAGAAAATATTGAAAAATTAGGTTACCATTGCACATGATATGCAGGCAGACAGGGAGGGTAGAGTCTGATTCTGCCTGAATACATCTCTAATAATAAGTAAGGCTTCTGGTTTAGGTTTTTATCTCCTTTCCAGAAATATGGGAAGTCTTTAAATCCAGTAAAAACTGTTCTGCTGTAAACAGGTTTTGTAAAAAATAGGAATATTTTTGTTTGTTTGTTTATTTTATTTTAAAACCTAGTATTTGGAGGTAGAGACCAACTAATCTGCCTGGCCTGAATATATTCACCGAATCAGTGGCCTGAACACTTCCAGGCCAAAGCGCACTCATCACTTACTCAGAGCAGAATTCAACTCCTCTGCCCCAGATGTCAGAACAGACAAAACATGAACAGAAGCACCATTCTCTGCTTGTTGAAGAACAAGTCTCTTAAATATCTGAGGAGAAGGAAATACTGCATGAGTAATAGAAGTCTAAAAGAATTTCCTGGCTACTGTTTATTCAACAAATATAAAAATAATAGGCTATATTTTAACAAGCAAAATGCTAGACAGCTTGACATATGGTGATGATGTTAAAGCCCGGACCTCTAATCCCAGAATTATTGTAGGGAAACCCTGAAATTGGAGTGTCTTTTTTATTCTTCCAACTCCGATAATTTACTTCTGAAGTTCGTGTAGTGCAGTGATTGTTTGCATGAGCAGAAGTCTCCAAAGGCCTTACTTTCCATGCTGCAGCCTCACAATGTCTTTTGCAGGCTCGGTCTGGAAATTTGCAACACCCTGTTCTTCCATGGTTTCCTTGCAAACCATTTGTTTTGCTGGAGGAAGGTCGTGTCTGCCTCTTGCCCCGAATAAAGGCTATCTCTGCGTTACCTGCTTCCTTGTTGACTCTATATATCTTTGTAAAATAAACTGTTGACAACTTTAGAGAGTGGTGCTTCTGGAAAGTCCATAGCAGTTGACAGGCTGGATGGGGAATGCTGCATTTCCGTTTCAGGAAGTGTAATTTGCAGGCAATGGCCTGAAATTTCCAAAGTGACTAGTGACTAGAGAGATTTTGAGTAGCTGTTTTTCTGTTTGTTTGTTTTTTTTTTTTTTTCCCCTATTCTTTTTCCTACTTTCCTTTTTCCTTTTTTCCTCTCTCCCCCCCTACCCCCCCCATTTGTTTTTCATTCATTTTCTTCCTGGGTTTTTTCCCTGTTATTTTTTTCCCTTTTTCTTTTCTTCTCTTCAGCCTGGGTTACCTTAAACTGACTTTGCTCTCAGAGAGGAACAGCTCAGCAAAGTGCAGGGAAAACAATCCTTTCATTTTTCAAACCTGACACTTACAAATCCACGCTGCCCGAATCCCATTTTACTTTTATCATTAAGTGTTGAAGCTGGCTTATTGAAGTGCTCACAACATCAATTCATTGGAGCTGAATACATAAGATGTGGTGTGACTTGGCTCATTAGGAAAATCAAAACAAAACCTTAGGTGCTGTTTGGCTGAGTAGGAACCACCACTCACGTTTCTACATTTTGGGTTGTTTTCAGGCGACTTCACCCGGCAAAATAACTTGTGTAGGGAAGGAGCAGACTTGCCAGCTTCCACAGTATCTTGTGAGACTTCTGAATGGCTCAGATACTCCAGTGCTCCAACACTTCCAGCACTTGTGAAATTCACCTCAAGTGGGGAGATGCAGGAGAAGGAGGAAGAAAGGCAAAGAGCAGAAAAGACAAGGCAAGACAGGGAAAGAGAAGGCAAGGAAAGATAAAATCTTTACAGTCATGGATAAAGAAAAGCAAAGTTTACACACTAAGCCTAGAATGCATTATTTTATAAACATAATGAATTTTCCCCTGACTTTATTCCCTGAGCTTTAAAATGCACAACTTCCTCATGATTTTGAATGTTTGCATTTAGCACTATTTGTAAATACAATCAGTATTTAAACTGTATTTACAAATTGATTGTATTTACAATCTAAAATTGAAAAAAACAAACAGAACTCATCAGTTTAACTCCAACTAACAGCTCAAATATGTAGATTTTCACAGAATCATGGAATGGTTAGAGTTGGCAGGGACCTTAAAGATCATTCAGCTCTAATCTACCTGCCCTGGGCAGGGACACCTCCCACCAGACCAGGTTGCTCCAAGCCCCATCCAGCCTGGCCTTGAACCCCTCCAGGGATGGGGCAGCAACAGTTTCTCTGGGAGACCTGTTCCAGTGTCTCACCACCTTCACAGCAAAGAATTTCTTCCCATTTTTCAGTTTAAAACCATTCCCCCTCACCCTATTGCTCCACTCCCTGATCAAGGGTCCCTCCCCATATCTCCTAGAGCCCCTTTAGGGACTGGAAGGGGTTCTTAGGTCTCCCCTGAGCCTCCTCTTCTCCAGGCTGATGTTCATGTGATTATAATGTAACAAATATACCATAATATTTTATAATAGCTCTACAGTGTTTTAATACCTTAGATTTTTGCATTTTATAATTTAAGTTAATAAAATATGTAATTATATAAAGTATAATTGTATAAAGTATAATAAGATTATACAGTATTATAATATAAATTTAATGTAATATAATACAATACATACATACATGCATGCATAAGGATATATAATTCTAATACTTTTGAAGACTCCTTAGCATGATTGGACACACAGGCTAGAATGGTAGGATGAACATTTCAAGGATCATGAGGCCAGCAACAGAGCTTGCGGTCACTTGCACTGATAAATTGTCCTGCCTTCCAGAACCGAGTGTGCATGTTCAGATCGCCTATCAGAAGTGTTCCTTGGCTCATGCTTGCTCCTGAGTCATGCCTACGAGTAGTTGGGAGATGATAGATCGCCAGGTGTAACCATGCCAGACATCATTCTTATTAGTTACAGATGTGCCAATCAAGTTACAAAATCAGACAACTTCTCTCCCTCACCCCACCCCACCTCATTTAGACAGGATTGCCCAGAGGTTTATCCCATTCTCCTGGAACTGGATTTACAAAGTCATGGTATCCTTTAGCTATTGCACCTCCTCTAATCTCTGTTTTATGGAGTAGACCAGTATGCCTACTCAGGATTGGATTACATGCTGAATGAATATATCATAAAACCATAAGGAGTGTCCTTGATTTTAATATTTCTCTTTAATGTATTTTTTAAAATATAATTCTCTTTCTCAAATTTTGATATTAAGAGAATGAACCTTCTGCTGGATTACCATGTTTTATATCACCATTACTGTCCTCATCACGGTTGAGATTATGATGACAGTTTCACTCATCATGACCTGCAATTATTTAGATTTTGTGTTGCTGTGTTGTTTGAAGACCCATGTCAGTGAGCACATTATAGTTGTGTTTAGGTAACATACCTGAAGTTAAGTAATTCAGGTTTCAGAGACTTCCCATCTAAAGATGTGGGAAGAAATAACACTCAGAGCTAAAGAAAGTAGAGGTAGAAAGGAGAAAATCGGGAAGAACAGCTTTTAATGAACGTTTGTCACAGTGCACCAGCTGCTGGTGTATTGAGTGCTTCACCAAAGGGCAAATGCTTCAACTCCTTATTCTCCTGAATAAACCCAATGAACTGAGCATTTGCAGGGTCATGACCCCTGCTTGCATTTGGTTACTGCTGTCTTGGGATCTATGAAATCCATGGGGTTCATGTTTTTAGCAAATTGCCATGACTATCAACGCGTTGAGACATCTGTGGATGGCTGGACATGAAAGTAATCAGCTGGGCTAACTTCAGGGATAACCCTTTGAGCACTGCCAAGTTAAACTTTGGGCTGAACAGATAGCCGATAGAAATAATTTAGCCAAAATTTTCTGTGGTAAAATTGTTCAGATTCATAAAATTGCTCATTTAATGTGTTAAGCATTCACTTCCTTTGTTTCTGCTGCCATGGAGAACCACAAAACGTAACTTTCCCTCAAAGCAAAGGAAGAAAGAAGGGAGTTGACAACTTAGAAATTAGTTTGGGCTTCTAAAACCTATCTTTCATACATGAGAGGGACTACTCTTCTTGCTGCATCTGTTGTAAACCAGGATTTATTTTTCCTTTAAGAGAGTTCTAATGACACACAGCTTTTTCAGTATGTTCTCATTACTTTCATGAATCACCCTGAAGATTAGCAAAAAAACCCAGTTCTTCTGCTGTTTTCTGTTTGTTAGTCTTTATTGCCTGGCAGAGTGACTCGTACATAATCCTACAATGCAGCCTACTGCAGGATAATATTGCTAAGACTTGAGCTAGATTTAATTTAGTAACTGGAATTTGAAAGCTCTGTATTTTGGCATTGCAGAAAAAAACCTCCAAAAACCAAACCCAACCAAAAAATCAAACCCAACTTTTTTTTTTTTTTTNTTTTTTTTTTTTTTTTTTTTTTTTTAAATAGTCTGATGGTTCTACAGATACAATGACAAAGGAAAGCATTTAGGGTGGAATTTATGTCACCTAATTTTAGGTATCTTGCAGTTTAACACTGAAGTCTAACGAAGTCACTCTGTTATCAACAGACACCTTGAAAGGACATTTATTCTGGCATGTATTAGGTATTTATTTTAGGACAAATTGTCTGCTTTGATATCCAGAGATGTCTGTTCCACTAAGGGCCTATAAAGAGACCCAAAGCATGTTTAGCTTGGACTTGCAGTTAACATTTTACTCATGCTTGAGCAGATGAATCCCTCCCTTAGCACCAGCCAGTAGGCTTTTGTATCTTCTGAAGAAAGGCTTGCTACCGTAAAAATCTTTACCTTTATTCTTGCAACAAAATGGAATTAACGATTCTGGAAATTATTCTTATGGATGTACCTTCACTCTTCTGAGATTCACTTCTTATACACAGTCATCTGAAGTTATAACCATTAAAAGACTGTTTTTACAGCCAAACCTTACTCATAGTGGATTATTATCTATTATTATTACGCAATCCCTCTACTCTGAGCTCGTGAGATCCCACCTGGAGTACTGTGTCCAGCTCTGGAGTCTTCAACACAAAAAGGATGTGGAACTGTTGGAACAGGTCCAGTGGAGTGCCACGAAGATGATCAGAGGGATGGAGCATTCTCTCCTTCGAAGGCAGGCTGAGAGAGCTGGGGTTGTTCAGCCTGGAGAAGAGAAGGCTCCAGGGAGACTTTAGAGCAGCCCTCCAGTATGTGAAGGGAGCTACAGGAGGGCTGGGGAGGGACTCTGTCAGGGAGTGGAATGACAGAACAAGGGATAATGGCTTCAAATTGAAAGAGGGGAGCTTTAGATTAGATATTAGGAAAAAATTCTTTGCTGTGAGGGTGGTGAGACCCTGGCCCAGGTTTCCCAGAGAAGCTGTGGCTGCCCCATCCCTGAAAGTGTTTAAGGCCAGGCTGGATGGGGCTTGGAGCAACCTGGCGTGGTGGGAGGTGTCCCTGCCCATGGCAGGGTGGGGCTGGAACTGGATGATCTTTAAGGTCCTTTCCAACCTAAACCATTCTACGATTTTATGATCATTTTTGTTTTCCCTTCCCAAAATATCTCCTTCTCAACTTTAAACCAGAGCTGCAGTGTGCCTGGAGAAATGTCATGGGTATGAAGTTATGACCAGCCTACTGCAAAGCAGTGTCCCTCTCTCTTTGGCACACAGCAGCTCTTTGGGTTTGACAGGCAGGGAAATTCTTTCTGATATCTTTCCTGATGTGGCAATGATGCAATGCTGTGCATCATTTAGTGATTTCTGTACTCAGCATACTGCTTCTTTTGTGACACAGAAATTGTGCCTCTGTGTCACTGGGCCAGCAAACCCGAAATTCTATAACCAGATTATTTTGGGTTTCACTCATTAATTTCACATAGCTAATGGGATTAATAATGTGCTGTTGTACTGAAAACAAAGTCTTCCAAGCTGCAGATAATGTCAGAGGCACGTAACAGTAATCAAATTAAGCGTGGTGGGTGATAAATACTGACTCGATGTAGCTCTTGGTTTCACTGTGGTAGAGCAGCCCTTCCATACATAGTGTAAAGCTGGTTGTCGGGAGCCATGGTTACATCTCTCTCTGATTGGTTACAGATAGAGCAGGATAAGGAGAAGGAAGGCTTGCCCGAGGATATCTCATTGCTAGGGCAGCCAGTGTCTTGAAAAATAGGTGGTTGGTTATGTCTCAGGATTTGGCTGGATAGCAATGCAGTCAAGAGTTGGGCTTGTGTTATGGTTTTACCCTCAGTCCTAAACAATCGACTTTTCAGCCAATTTCTCTGGGCAATTGTACGTCGTCAGTTCATCAAGATGGTATCACCAAGAGGGACGATGCACTGGGATTAATATCATCCATGTGAGTGAGTTTACTGACTGTTCAGGACCTGACCCTACTTTTGAGCTGGAAGAAAGCAAGCAATTGCAGAAAGAGCAAAAAAAAGTAAGGAAAGGACTAAAAATACATAATGGGAAAAATAGGGGGGAAATTAAGATAGAAAGATGACAACAAACTAGAAGATGTTCTTGTAAATGCTGGTTTTTTGCTGGTTTTTTTTTCCCCATATTTTCATGACAATGTGAGGTCCATTATATGGATTTCTTGGATAAGAACACTTATAGGAGTAATGCTTAGGTCAGAAGTATCCTTACTTTGGAAAAGAGCTTGCGAAGATCTGCTTATTATAGATACAGGAAGAATGGATCTTCTGCTGCTGAGCTAGAGCCAAACATTAATATCTGAGGGTGGAATATGGACCTAATCTCCCTGGTTGGTCTGGCTCACATACTAAGCTAATGCCTCAGGTAATTTAACATTCTGAAAGGGAAGTATGTATGACACAAGCATAACAGACCTTGTTCTGATTTTAACCTTGGATTAGCATGCTGTCCTTACATAAATCTGCAAAGGTATCATGTTGGGAAGACTCTGAATATATTCAGGAGGGGTTTGTTTTTTTTTTAAACTGTCATCAACCTTCTTTTTTTTCTAAGTACCGTTTGATTTCCTGCATTTGTATGAACTCCGCATTGTATGAACTCCCACTGCAGGATTTTATTCACAGATCATATTTTATTTTTGGCCTGAGCTGTGCAATGTTAGAAAAGTATGATAAAGCTTTTTTGATGACCATGATTACTTCGCAGCAGCTGTTTTTCTTAGGCTTCGGTGCTTAGTTACTTCTTTATGTGCTTTGGCCTTCCTTGGTGCAGGTAATTACCGTCTTCTTGAAGTACAGTTGTGGAGAAAATTGAAATGGATACTGATTTAATATATTTTCTTGGACTATTAATTTAATCTTGCCAAAAGAGATTGTATTACTTTGTATTTTGATGAAAAAAATTTTACATATAATTTTCAGTTGCACCAGAACATCTGCATTCTTGTTTTTTTACCACATTTTGAACACAGGGTTGTGCCTCTTGGTTTTGTTTTCATGTACTATGCAAGCGTGATGGTTTTCTTTTCTTTTCAAAATGTAAGGATTGAGGACAAACGTGCAAATCCAGTAAGACTGTACCTCACCCCCTCAGTAATCCCACTGAAATTTTAATGTACATCTAAAGCCTTTTCTTTCACCAAGGTTTTGGGGTAAGTGAGAATATAAAATTGCTTCTTAGTTGTGTTAAAACCCAGTAGATGCTGTATCTCAGAAGTATAGTAAGAAACTCATGTTGCTTTGCAAGGAAGTTAGTTGGTTTTTTGGAGTCCCTTGTTATACTCATGAAAAGGGAAAAGCTACAAGACAATGTTGTCTTTAAAAGAGCTGGACAGCCAAAGCTTTTTTTGTGTGTGTGTGTATTTTAAGGAGTTTCAGAGTATTGAATCCTATGAGAAAAAAAAGCCTTTAGAATCATAAGGAGCCTATCAATAGGTTATACTAAATTTACTATGGATTATATGTCGGGAGAAGGGATTAAAGTTGATGAGAAGTAGTATATATTTATGGGATTCATGCAAGTTTTATGCAGGTTTGCCATGAAAGGTTATGGCAGGAACTCTTAACTAACTTTATGCGAATTGGAAGCTATTAGATTAAGTAAACCTCCGAGCAGCCATACTTTTTTTTTGACTGATAGTCGCAATACTGGTACAAGATTTATATACACAGTAAGCAAAACTGGTAGCATTAACATGTGGTTATAAAATGTTCTTGGCATCCATAATTGTAAAAAAAACCCAACCCATAGGCAACTCAGCTGAAGTGACTGAAAGTATGCATTGAAGAATTGTAGCAGCTAAAAACCAGACACTGCGTTTTAAAAAGAAAAGCTTTCAGTAAAAAGTTGCTATTGCAAAATACTTAAAGCTGTTTATAATTCCCTGACCTATAAAGTGACAATAATAAATGACACACAAAGGATTTTTCTCTTATTCCTATAGTTTTTGGCAAACACATAGGTATAATGAGTTTTCCAGGACTATGCCTTTAAAATATCTTGTTAAATAGTATTTACACTACAGCTGGAGTTCCTCTGTGTAAATGCTTTACTGTTTAAACAGCCTAATGCTCAGTTCAGTTGTGATTCATACCGAGAATTAGAAGGGGAAAAAAAAAAACTTTAATGAAATCCTGGTATTTAAAGGATTAAAAACCAGCCCTTGCTCGGATTGCAAGGGACTACAGAGGTTCAGAATATAAATTGCCAAACCTTGTTGTGTATGTCTCCAGCTGACAGAAACCAACTACATACTGTTATCAGACCAACAGAGGAGCAGGAAAAAAGACCAAAAAAAAAAAAAAAGACAATAAAACCAAACTGAAAAAAAAAAAAAAAAAAAAAAAAAAAGAAAAAAACCNAAAAAAAGAAATTAATAAGAATTTCTAAACCACATTCACCAAATATTGTGATTCTGGAATCTCTTAAATGTCTTTATCTTGTTTGGAGGCTTTGGCAGCGCTGTAGCTGAAGGGTAGGATGGGAGGGCAGGACAACAGAAGAACCATTTTCCCCATGTGCAGGGATACTTTCAAAGACACAGCTGTCAGCAAGGTCCCCAGCCCCTGTCTGTGCTGTGGAAAACCTGTCCTTGTGCCTGAGAAACCTACACAACGATTTCGGGTCAGCGGAGCAGAGTAGCTACACCACAAGCTGGAGGAAGCTCTTTCCTTGAGACTTTGAGGGACTCAAATTGGCCAGAAGTGGCAGATCTGCAGGCAGAAGGACTCCCAAGAAAACTAGCTGGATCGGCAACTCCAAGGGCAGCCAAGCTGCCTCTCTTCATTCCATGTGTGCAAAAGCCCCCGAATACATTCTTTTGTTTCAGCCACCTCCAGCTTTTCAGCCTCAGCTCCCCTTTCCCAAAGGAAAAAAAAAAAAACAGCATCTCAAGACAGCATTTCACTCTGCTCTCTATAAATGGCAGCAATTATGTCCTGCAGTTCCTCTAGAGGGGTTTTCCCTGGAGATACGGTGTGTGACTGGGATTAGCACAACCGGCTCTTATTCCTGTTTGTGCAGAGTCTCTGATGCAGGAGGACATCCAGGAGGTAGGAGAGTGGTTGGAAAAGGATGTTCCCTGCCAATCCCCCAGATGCCATCTGGTTCCAATGGACCCCCCCATTGCCAGCTGTCACAAAGTTAATTTTAAATAGGTCTCATTTTAATTTGGATAAATAAAAATATGTGTTTATTTTGGAACAGCATAAGTTATTTAGGAGAACTCAGTGAACTCACAGATAAAAATAATTAAGCATTATGATTGTGAATAATTTCTGAATTACAGATACTATTGCAGAATGATGTCAATCTATGCGTCTTCTGGATTTAAATGGGGAAAAAGGAAGAGAGGATGAAGAGAATTTTTTTAGGGTCCATAATCTGTTCTTTCAAAACTACAACATTTTATCTTTTGATAGATTTTCCAGCTGGTTATTCAGCACATCCTATACTGTCCTTCCTGCTAATGCTCTGTCAGGAACACCTCTTTGCCAATAGAGAGCAGAAAAGTTTCCAAGGGTCCTTGGAAAAATTCAGATTTCTAAACTGAAATTTGTCACTTTTACCTGTTGGGAGGAGGGCTGCCATGCATGGCTTTCCACAGCCTCTCTTGTGTGGGTTTGTAACCAGCAGATATTTCTGGATGGGCCTTCTAATATTTCCTAACAAATGCTGAGATATTTCAGCTCCTCACAAGTCTTCTAATTCCCCTTTGGCTCCAGGAAATTCCTGTAGTTTGTCTGGAATGACTGATTCGTTCATTTCCTGCTGTCCAGGCAGTTGCCTTAAGGATGATCTTGCAGTGCTTTCTACCAAGACCTAAGTATAACGTCATTGTGGCACTGGCCATCGTATCAGTCTCCCAATATCGGTATGAGGATTAGCTTTATATCCTTGTATCTCAGTGGTATTTAAGAGCATGGAGCACAGGCAGACATGGCTTGAGGGACCTTACACAGGTGGTTTATGAAAGCACTGCAAAGTCAGGTGGGATAAGTTAAATCACCACTTCAAACATTTGTTCTACCAACATATCACTTATGAAACAGGTTGATATTTCTAAGTGTCAGACTGTTCATGAATTCCCATTCCAACCTCTTCAATAATTTCTGATTAAAAATTCAAAGTTAGCTATAACCTGATTCTGGGAAATCTATCCGTACGGTGCTGTGAATTACTTAGAAGTGATTTTTGTTTTTTTACTGGTCATCTCAGAGTGAATCCCTGGTCTTGTTAACATGTTTTGCATGAGATTTCATGAGTGACAATGCATTGTGTTCCAAAACGTGTAATTCACAAAATCCTTATCGTGCTATTAGAACTTTAGAGACCAGTAAGTGATAGAAACTTAGGACTGTGAAGATGCCTTGTTTCCCCCTTTTAGATATTATCCTGTGGCATTTCAATACTACTTGAGTAAGCATAAAATAGCATTTAAAAAAAAATAATCTACTTCTTTAGATTCCTAACTGGTTAATTCAAAGAAATCATATGGTTCAAGAGAAGAACTGGAGATTTCTGAAGAAAATTTTCTTAAGAGAAAAAAAGATCTAAAAACCAATCTTCTCCTGGGTTTAATAAATCTAAGCCAGAAAGAAAGAGAGAAAGGGCCCCTATTCCTGCTTCAAGTCACTACCATGAGAGAGAATGGCACAGCAGGAGCTCTGAAACAGATCCTGCACAGTGCAAGAAAGTTTATATTCTGATGCACTGGCTGCTTTTGATGGCTCTAATGTGAAGGGTGTGTCGTCTTCTATTTTAGAAAAATCTTGGCTTTGTCTGGAGGTAAAATGTGTACATATGCATATATATATCTTATAAACCGTATTTTTGTCTAGCTGTGCTCAGAAGACTCTAGTATAATGTTGGAGGAAAATGGATAACTTGTATCCAGAATTCCTCACTTTTGATCAAAATGGACATATTTTTATTTAGTCCATTCATTGCAATGTAGCATGCCAGGTCTGAATAGCAGCAAAAAAGGAGAAAAAAGGTTTCAGTCACTGAATCATTGCTTTTCCTTATTTCTTTTTTTTTTTTTTTAATTTTTTTAAGAATGTCTCAGAAGTGCTCTGATCAAAACCAGTTCAAATTAACTTCATACAGTATTTTTGAAATGGGTGCCTTATTAAAAAATAAACGAGTGGAAACTTTTCATGCTCCTGGATATGTGGAAAGGGTTTTGAGGCAAGGTAAGAGATTTAAGGTTTCTAATTTCCTTCATTCCTGTTTTTAAAATTCAATTTTTAAAAGTAAAATGTGATACTTTTTTTTTAAAGACCCAGGTTGCTTGCGTGGGAAATTCTCGTGCGCTACACTCTCTGCCTGCTTCTTTTATGAATTATTAACTAATTGAAAGTTAAGTTTGTAAATTATTTGCTTGGCCTGATGCAGGCTTGTTAATATTCCCCAGTGCCAGAAGAAAAGTGGAGCATGCACCTCGCACGCGGTCCCGGAGAGAACCCTCCCTGCGGCTGCCTCTGCTGATGGGAATCTGGCGTATGCTCCTCTCCTCTCCTCCTGCACCTGCTGCTTCACTGTTGCTCAGGGACATACTGCTGCTCTCATATCATCTGCTCCTGTTCTGTTTTCAACATCTGCCAAAATAAAAAAAAAAAACCAAACACCAAAACAAGAAAAAAAAAACCCAACCAAGAAAACCCAAGGACAAATGCAGGCTCCTCTTGTAGTGGAAATGGCAGCAAAACCATTTTCTTTCACGTGAAAAAATGTGCCCATGCACAAGAGTTATCAAGTACCGTACTCTTTACCACAAGCAGATCCTTCTTAGGAGAAGTTTGAAATCAGGATCTGGACTGGCATCAAGGCCTTCCTTATTAACCGGAGTTTTTCCATTGATCCTAATGGTTTCTGAATGAGGCCCCATCAAAGAAACTGGAATCAGTTCAGACAGTCTCTGATGAATAACAAAAGCATTTCCAAGGCGGCTGCTACCATTCACGTGCAACCTTTGATGCAGGCCCGTCACTTCTCTGGAGAGAAGCCTATGGAAAAGAAGAGAAGAAATAAGGCAGGAAAACACAGTGTGATAACATCACAATCAATGCAAACAAAAGTTAAGAGCTACCACCAAATTGTTTTATCTGAAGTAAATGCAGTTGCCATTTAGTTTTCTTTCTTTCTTTTTTTTTGTTTTTTTTTTTTTCCCCAGTTTTTGGAACTCCTAGGAACAGCATAGGTTGAATTTAATTTAAGTATACGACAATTGCTTATAGCACTCAGTTTTAAACTGAGTAGAAATCAAATGAAGTCTAATACATATCTTTGCTCTCAATATGATCAAGTAGCCATCAATTAAATTAAGTAAACATGGGACTTTTGTACATTTGTGTGTTTGTATGTGTGTACATGAATTCTACATATTTTATATATACCAAAAATCATTATGTGCAAGTGCAACTAAGTGTCTAAAAGTCCAAGTGCTCCAATCCCTGCCATGAAAAACCTAATGTTTCAAAGAAGTTAAAAGCATGATGATGAACATTTAGCCAGTAGGACTGGCATAATGGTACATGGAAACAGAGAAAAGAGAAATAACAATAAAATTCTACTTGAGAAAATAATTATATGCTTTAGTTCAGGGGATCCCAGATTTTTCTCCCTCCGTGTATTACCCCCATCAACGATGACAGATTGCTCAGTGATCACTCAATGTCCAGGGCAGCAGCAAGGACATTTCCTTGCTGGAAGATAAACTGCAGGAAAACTTTGGAAGAGGTACACATGGCAGGAATCAAGGTTATATTTGCAGCGATGCTCTTAAAAACTATCTGAAGTGATATCTCATACATTTTATCCACACATTTTATCTGTTCTAGTTCTTATCTAGCCTGTAATACACGAAACAGTCTCAGGCAGGCTGATGGATTGCTGGGATAATACCTAACAATGAAAAGTACAAACAAAATTTCTGCTATTAAAATATAAAATAAATGAGCATGGATCTCTGGAGTTATCATAGAATCTTCATGATTTGAAGGGGCCTTTGGGATCATCGAGTCCAACCATAAATAAACAAACAAACACTAAACCAAAACAAACAAACAAGCAAATACCTCCCCTCCCCCAAAAAAACCAAAACAAACCAAACCCAACCCAAAAAATCCGAACACCCACACCCAATAACACCTCACCACAACAACAACCATCACACCCAACAATCTTGGCCACTAGAGCATGCCTTGAAGTACCACATCTACAGGTGTCTTAAATACCTCCAGGGATGGTGACTCAACCACCTCCCTGGGGAGGCTGTTCCAGTGCCTGACCACCCTTTCAGTAAAGTAATTCTTCCTTATATCTAAACTTCCCCTCCTAAAACTTCATACCACTTCCTCTGGTCCTGTTGTTATTCCCTTGGGAGAAGAGGCCAACCCCCACCTCTCTGCAGCCTCCTTTCAGGTAGTTGTAGAGAGCAATGAGGTCTCACCTCAGCCTCCTCCTCAAACTACATATGCCCAAGTTGTCCACATTCCAAGTTGTGGAAATTTAGCTGTTCTCTTCTCCTATGCAAAAGCCTTTCTCTTTTGTATTTGCAGGACTTCTGGACTTTCAAGGTATTAATTCCAGGAAACCAGTGCCTTGTGGTTGGGAGCATCTCTGCGTAGTGCCACAAGAATATTCTCGCTTGGTCCCTCTTTTACTCTTATGCATTTGCGCACACACGGGCACGAGGGTCAGTTCTACAAGAGTTAAGAAGTTACAGTGCCCCTCTACACAGAGCCAAGTCTGGGTACGTTTGAGCAAACAACCCCGTCTAGCCTTTATTTCTTCTCACTTCCCATTTCTGCAGGGATGAGGTGTCCTGCATAATGTCACCAGACACTGTCTTTAAATGTCCTTTGGCATCTTAAAATATGCTAAAAATCCCTCTGCAGATACATTCCAGCCTTGAAAGCAGTTATTGGGGAAGATACACAAGGCTTTTTTTGTGCTCAGCAATATCCTTAATTCTGCTGTGGAAAGGAACGTCATGCAAGAAAGTTTGAAAACAGGAGGAACACAGCGTTCCAAGCCTAAATATCTCCAAAAATACCTCTAAAGCATCTTAGCATGAGTGAGAGTTAAAAGAATGAGCAAAGAGGAGAGTGACTGGCTGAAGGAGTGAGTTTTTCCAGTCAATTAGGAGAAATATAACTGGTGTTTGTTTGTTTTTCAAAGAAAAATCCCACACAGTATCTGAAAGCCAGACACCCTCATAAAGGGACATCCATAAATCACTCTCCTCCCCTCTCCCTGTCTCTCTACGGTGATTCCTGCCCAGGGCGACAGAGAGCTCCTCTTCTCCTCCTCTACGGGCCTCTGAGCTGCATCTCTGCTGGAGCTGTTTGTCTGCAGTGATTCATCCCAGGATGTGAACCAGGAAAACCAGGCTAAACTGTCTCTCCTGCTAGGGAGGGAGGGGGAAAAAAAGTGACCCATGTGTTCCCAAAGCATGTATGCATCTCCTTCTCTCTGAAATGGAGAAATAACTGCAGGGCTGGATTTCTGGGTTTCGGAAGACCACAGAATTTTAAACATCAGGGATGTTTTCAATAAACACTGTAGATGTTTGGCTTATAACCTTGTTCAGATTATACATTTCAGTCTGCATGCTGCGGAAATGTGTCTCCACAACATATGTCAGCAACCTGAGAAGCTTTCTCCGTGCTGGAACAACGTGAAATGTGCTCCTCTCCCTTCATCTTGCTGTTGGCACTCCACGACTCTTGTTTGCTTTAACCAGGCTGGGAGGGGGGCTGAGGGGAGGGGGAAGAAGCAGCCCAAGTGTTGGCCTGGTGGGAGTACTGCTGGGGCTTCGATGAATGTATAAACTTCTGGGAGCAGATTCCCCCATCTCTTTCCATGTCTCTGCTCCGCTCACTGTCTTCCTTCACCCATGCTGGAGCATGGCAGAACTCCTGATTTGTAAGAACTCAGACAAACCAGGAAACTTGTATTTTTTGGCTTATTCTCCCAATTCCGGCCCTTCTCTAAGAAAATCTTTGCTTTGTCTAAGCTAAGACTGAGGTTTCAATGTGAAAAGTATAGCAGGCTTCAGGTAATACAGATGTAAACTAAATTTCTTTCTTTGTCTCCCTTTATCTGTCTGTACAGTACCTGCTTCTAAGTTTAGGACTCATCCTGGTTGGTGAGAAAAAGCTTCTTGTGAAGAATGTGCCCAGGAATCATAGAATCATAGGAAGGTTTAATTTGGAAAGGACCTTCAAGATCATTGAGTTCCAACCCCCCTTACCATGGGCAGGGACACCTCCCACCAGACCAGGTTGCTCAAAGCCTTATCCAGCCCTGGCCTTGAACCCCTCCAGGACACCATTGTCCAAGAGCTACCCCTCTGTGACGTCAAAGCCTGGAAGCTTAAACCAAGCTGCTCAGAGACTTCACAAGAAAAATGCAAGGATGTGTATTAGCGCCTTATTTACCAAAGCTGGGCCCTAATGCAACAATAGCCTCAAATTTTTTCAGCAGGGATGAAAAAGGGCTTGGCTGATGGAAGGGAATCCAGTTTGCATGGGCATTTGGAAACTTGATGAGATAACAGCGCATTACTGGTTACCCACTGGGTAGCCCTGTTAATCTTCTACTGAAAAAGAGTTAAATTTTTCGCTACTCGAGATTGGCCTGGCTGTATTTTTAGTTTTGAAAACATCATAAGCAGAAGACAGAATAAAAAGGAATTCTTTTAACTTCAAACTACTGAACAGTAGAACTGTTTGGCCTCTGACTGAGGTACAAAGATGTTCCAGTTTTAAGCTTAAGTACAGTGGAGCTGGGGCTTTGCCTGCAGCAATTATTTATATATCAGTAAAGTAAGTAGTAACTTTAGTAAGCTGTTATATTAAAAAATGGATTTTGCAGAGTTTGTTTTAAAACAATGATGTGAGGTTAAGATGATTTACAGGACGAGGGTGAGACCCTGGCCCAGGTTGCCCAGAGAAGCTGTGGCTGCCCCATCCCTGGAGGGGTTCAAGGACAGGCTGGATGGGGCTTGGAGCAACCTGGTGTGGTGGGAGGTGTCCCTGCCCAGGGCAGGGGATTGGAACTGGATGATCTTTAAGGTTCCTTTCAACCCAAACCATTCTATGATTCTATGAAGACATACCATGCTCCAGCCCCATATTTGACTTTATTCTTTCGTGTGTTACCTGACAGAAGAGGTACAGACACTCAAAACATCATCTGCTTTTCCTCTGGAGAGCCAGAATGACAACACGCAGGCAGTGAGCCATGACTTGGTGACAACCACACCACCACACACCCCATTGAGTGAGCACCGATATACTGCTGTATGACATCCTGAAGGAGAAAGGGAGTCCACATAGTGACTTTCAGAAGTGTAAGGTTTACCTGGTGTACTCCGCTATGGAAATTGTAAAGTGGCTGGGAAGGAGGGGTCAGTCATACGACAGAGAGTCTGGAGTTCCTCCACTTTCACAGCGAGGGAACTGTGCACAGACTTGGCAGGCGCCTGCGCTTTCACATACGGGAACAGGGGAGCTCTGAGTCTGAGTCTGAAGGCAATCACTGTGTGGAGGCTGGGAACTGCTAATTACTGCAATATAGAAGTTGATGGACTTGGGGGCTTTTTGGCTGCAGCTTCAAGACAACAGTAAACGTGCAGAAGGCTTTTTGCCATTCCCCTCCTCATTACTGTTAATATCACTGTCACAAATTTCGGAGTGTTTTCTTTCTTTCTTTCTTAATTTGTTGTCACTCCCCGAGTACCTTTCTCACTGTGACCCACAACCCCTGCAACTTTCACGGGAGTAATTAAAAGACAAGTGTGTGGTTTGCTAAACATGATGAGGAGCTCTGTGCATGCCAGGATATCTGTTTCTTAGGGCTAGCTAGCAGAGCCTGCCAACTTTTAGTTTATAAACCCATAAAATACGGCTTATGTGCATCACTAGAACTGCTCCATATCTAGTAAATCCTGTTAATGTCTGTGGGTCTGTACTGTTTAAATTCATTATCTCCTTAAACTGGGATTCATACAAATTCCAAGGTCTAGTGTCCATGTTTGCTGCCAGGATAGATATTTGAGAGACAGAACTGTGGAATCATAGAACAGTTTGGGTTGGAGGGGACCTTTAAAGGTGATCAGGGCTGACCCCTCTGCAATTTTGCCCTGTGTTGTTTTATGAAATGACAAGCAGAGCTTCAAACCTTGTAAATATATTCCAGAATTAACTGCTGTCTGAGGAAAAGAATCTGACATATTTTTACTATAATAAGGAGGGGGGGAGGGAGGAGTGTGTAGCTGGCTAGCTGTACCAAGTAATGCCATAAATTAATAATATATGATTGTGCAGTGGATCCCCAGACACAATCTATATTTCATATGAAATCTCCACTTCCCAAAATGGGAAGAAAGCTGTTTTTGATTGCAGCATGGATGGCAAGGGAGCTGCTAGTGTGCAAGAATGGGGGAAAGGCTAGGTTCGGGATCTTTTCCAAAAGAGATGGTGCATGAGGGAGAAAGGGATGAATTCACTCCGTTCTCTGCATGTGAAAAAGGCCCAGCATGGAGCCAGGGACTGCCACCACCAGGGAGCTCATCTGCGGCCACCTGGGGTGGTCCCTGAGTGACAGTAGTTCAGGAATCCCTGTGTGAGGATTTGCCATCATGAATTTTGGTAGCTACCTTGGCCAAAAACAAACAGAGCTGGGGAATATCCTTATAGCAGAACTGTCACAGTGTCCTAAAGATAAAAAAAAAGCTAGGGTTTGCTTTTTAGGCAATGAAAATATTCTATTTCAGTTTCCATAAAATCACTCTTCCTGGTTGTCATGGAAATTGTCCTGGGATAGGTTTGTGGTACCTTAAAGCCAACTCTCATCACCATCTGACATGGTTTAGCCTTACTCTGCCCTTGGGTGAGTGGTGAGAAGGGCCCTAGAGGAACCAGGGCTTCATCTAGATCAGTGATTAACTACTGCCACTAGCCCTGAGGCAAGCTGGCCACAGCCATAGGGTAGCCCCACACATGAACTGCTGATTGGAAATTGTTTCTGCTCTGAAACCATGTCTAGAAATAGTCTGTGAGGGTGATGGTTGGTTTGGGCCAGAAACCACCTCAGAGGTGCAATGATTTGATGGCGTGGGTGCTCGAGTGTAGGACTTTTGGACCTGGTGGATTCACTGATGCATTTGTTCCCCCCATGGTCCTTGCAGCACTGCCTGGTGTTCGCCACCCATGAGTTCCCCACCAGAAGGACATGGCTTTTACCAAAGCAGGAACATAGCTTCTGTCTTTTGAAACAGATAAGAAATTCTTACGATTTAAGGAAAACGGTATGAAAAAAAAAAAAGCAAATATTATACAATTAAATACTAATTTCTATTCAGGAATTTGCTGTTACCGCTATTTGAGTCTGGAACATTTCACCTTCAATAAATACTTCTATTCGTACATGGTCTTCTGGAACCGTCCCAATTTAAATGAAAAGATCAACTTCTTCTAGATTGCCACCTCATTTATATAAGGCTGGCTGGAAAAAGTAAACTGGATGAGTTTGGCCTCATTTTTCTAATCCTTAATTATGCAGCAATACACATTTACATATTAGTTCAAGAGGGCTTTTTCAGGAGCAGCCCATGAAGAAAGGAAGAACAGCTCTGAGCATTTTTGCTTTGCCAATTTGCTTAAAAAAATTAAATATAAAGAGTAGAAGTGCTCAGAAAATTCCTGTGATTTGCATCCAGGTGTCATGAACTCAGATAACCCTTTGGAACATCCTTATTTTTTCTTTTTTTTAAATCAACTTTAAAAGAAAAAGTATCTGTCCTCTCTTTTTTATTTCCCTAGATGTTAGAATGTGCAAATGTTATTTTTAATGTTTTCTGTAAAACAGAAAAGCATGTGTGAGAAAGATGAGGATGGGGAGTTGGAATTTTCAGATCTACAAAATGAACGGCATGCTTGTGTTTCTTCTTAATTTTTTTTTTTTTAAACAAAAAACCCTAACTTTAAGAGATAGGAAAAGCTAAAGGTTATTTGGTAACGTAGAAGATAAACCAGTGAGCTCAGAGGATGGTACTCTGGATGTCAGTGGTACAAAGTCCAAGAGGTAGGTGGGTACTGGTGGTGTTCCTCAAGGGAGTGATCTGAGGCCAATAAATGTTTAAGTGCACCCTTAGTAAGTTAATTCACACACAAAAAAAAATCCAGATGAATGGAACTGGCAGTAAACTGGAGGTTCCTCTGACCTGCAACTGAGAGGAATCTCATCAAGCTGGATAAATGAGCAGATGGGAACCTCATCAAGATCAATGAAGGGAAATGCAGAATCCTGTCCCTGTGGAGAAATGTCCATAAGCACCAGCACAGGCTTGTGCCCAACCAGTTGGAAAGTAGCTTGGCAGAAAAGCTCCTGGGAGTCCTGGTGGACAACCAGATGACCATGAGCCAGCAATGAGGCCTCTCAGTACTGAAAGCCAATTGTCTATCAGGCTGCAGGGGGTAGACCAATGTCTGCCAGTTGAAAGAGTGAATCCTTCCCCTCTGGTCAGCACTGATGAAATACATAGGATCATAGAATGGCTTGGGTTGGAAGGGACCTTAAAGATCATCTAGTTCCACCCTCCTGCCGTGGGCAGGGACACCTCCCACCAGACCAGGTTGCTCAAAGTCCCATCCAACTTCTGGAGTGCTGGGTCTAGGCCTGGGCTCCCCAGTGCAAGAGAGACATAGACATACTGGAGACAGCTCTCAGGAGGGCCATGCAGGAGCTGGGACACTGAAGAACATGATGCATGAGGAGACACTGAGAAAAGTTGGCTTGTTCAGTCTGGAAAAAAGGTCTCAGGGAAGATTTTCTTGCAGTCTTCCACAGCCTGAATAAAAGGTATAGAAAAGTCAGAGCCAGGCTGCTCTTGGAGGTGCAAAACAAAAGGACAAGGGACAGCAGACTCAAGTAGAAGCAAGCAAAATCATGACTCTATTTAAGTAAAATGTCATTCACTGTGGTCAGACACTGTAACAGGTTGCCTGAAGAGTCATGGGGCATCTCCATCCCTGCAGGCATTCTGCACTCAGCTGGACACAGCTCTGAGAAATTTACTCTAATGTAGAAGCTGTTTGTGCTTTAAATAAGGGATTGGGCAAGATAACCTCCAGAATACCCTTTCAACCTATATTATTCTTTGATTTTATGTTATCATGTTAGCCATAATAACTATATCTTTATTAAAAAAATCATATTATGTTATGTAGAATAGTTTTACTAACTGGTAATGCTTACAAGACAGGAAAGGAAGATGGAGTGAAGAATTGTACAGAATATGTCCTTAATGAGTCCAAAGAATTTTGTGCCATACATGGGAGCAAAAAGGAAAGGGCTCTAAGCCTTCATGAAAGAGTATTAGAGATAAGACTTGTGCATGTGTGAGGGTGGGGAGTTGGTGATTGCTCCTATGGGCTGAATTCAGTTGGTAGTTGGGTGCACGCTCTCTGGGCTGTTTGCAGGTGACGTATCACCATGATATCAAAATACAGTTCTGGTTTACCTTTAATCTCAACTTAATCACGGAATGTGTCACAGTCGTTGTAAATCTCATTTGTGAATTGAGCCTCTTGTGGCTTTTCCGTGCTTGTTCTGGTACTTCATATGCTTTACAGTTGCCCTTTACATAATGGGGAACCTTCATCAAATGCTGATGTAATTACCATTAGGAGCATAAACAATTTCTGAATCAAAGTCAAAGGTCTCATTTTCCTGAGCAGTTGCTAGGGGAAGAGATTATTTTAAGCTTTGAAACATATTCTCTAATTTCCTGGGTCTGTAGTTTTCACAAAGTATGTAAATGTTAAACAAGTACAAATTAATTCTCTGATGGCCTGTCTTAGCAGAAAGCAAATCTGTTAAAGCATATATTAAAAGAAAGACCAGCAATCTTCACACAAACTCTCAACACTACTTAAAGGTCTCTCCTCATTTTATGTGATGTTTATTTTCATCTGTCTGAATGATATAAGAAAGTCATTCATCTTTTCCCTTCCCTTGAAAAAGGATTTAAACAGTTTTGATAGTGTAAGGCACTGCATATAATGTTATTATAATTTAAAGCCTTGTTCAATAATTAATTATTCAGTAATTAATCATCTACCACCCATTAAACTGATCTGTTTTGGTTTAGATTTTTCACTTGTTTTAAAAAAATTTTCTTTTTTTTTCCGCCCTTCATTTAAATGTGGCTAACTGAGCCATAAGAGATGAAAGCTGCCTAACTGGTAAAACAAAAAGCATTAATCCAGTGTGGCATTCTATATGCAAGATGTAGACACAAAATGTGGAGATACATTGAAAAAATACTTCACATGAGGTTTTTTTTGCATCCTTACTCTGCCTTTCTTGCTTTTTCTAGCTTATGGCCAAGTTGTAACAAATATAAGGTCTAGTCTTCACTGATTCTTCTCTGTTTTTAGCAAAAGAAGCCTATTCTGATTTCCCCACTGGTGTACAGACCTGGTCTTTTGTCCTGACTTTATAATTGGGAATGTGAGACTGCACTGAAAAAAACCTGACTTAATTGACTAAGAATAAAATGACTGATTCCCAAAAATCTTTTTCCCTACCCTTCTCTTTCCCTCCCCATTAAAAAAAAAAAAAAGGAAAAAAACCAGAATACATTAAAAGAATAATAAAAGGAAGAGAGTAACTGATAGTTCTGATAGTTCTCTCTTAAATTCATCAACCACTTTCTTTTTTAATTGAAGAGAGTGTTGATTAGTCAGTGCATTGAGACCTCAGATTGTAGTTCACTCCAGGCAAATTTTTCAAAGAGGACGTTATTTCTGAAAACGTGAATTTTTTGCAGCGAGCAGAGACAGGGCAGGGCCACGGAGTTCAGATCCAGACGTGTATTACAATGTGAGCAGCCGACCCAGTTAAGCTTCACAGAAGAGATCTGTCAGCTGGAAAAAAAACTGCTCTCAGGGCCTGATAAAATTCTCAGGAACAACCAAGGGTGCTTTGAAAGCTGCCCAGTGGATCACTCGCTGGTTTTTGAAACTGAGAAAAATTCCGAAATCAGGGTCACCGCTAAACTCTATGAGCATAAAATCACCAGCAGGAATTAGTGAGGAAGCAGAAAAGTGTTCCCTGCCTCTTGAGAAGCACTGCTTTTATATTTTGTAGTGATGAAAGCTTCAGAAAAAAAAAATTTAGTAGTATGTTTCCTATTGCAGATCATGCAAATACTCCGAAAACAAAGTGTTTATTAGATTGCTTGGCTTTGCAAATCTTATCTCGGAGCATCATAAGAAAGGTGGTATGACAGTGGAACTATACAAGCTGTAATTTTCTAATGAGTTAAAGAAAGGAAAAAGGCTGAATTTTTAATTAATAGTGTATTAAATTTTTTTTATTTAAAACTGTTTATAAAGTGGTATTTTTATTATTAATGGAGAAAAAGAGTTTCTTTTTACTATTGAAAAACCTTTTTTTCCACCCAAGAAAGAAACAAGGAGTTAGAAAGTGAGACACTGTGAAAGAAATAAGAATGATTTTGCTGTGTTTTCCCACTAGAAAAATAGAGGGACTAAGAAAAAAAATATTTGAAAAATTGCATATTACTCTTATTTCTAGGTTTGTTTTGCCCTTCCTTATATATACTACACTTTCTGAGATGAAAGAAGTGAAGAAGAACAAATCTATTCAACTCCATTATAAATAAAAAAATTGAAAGTTGTGGCAAATACTTCTGAAAATTCTTGAAATCTGATGATTTTAATTAAAAATGAAACATTCAAGCATTCTTTAAAAATTCTTATTCCTTGGATTAGAGAGATATAAATAGCAGTTATTCAAATTATTGGAATTCTTGTTTATTACTAACGATATATATTTTTTCTTAATATTTGTATATGTATATTTAAGTATATAAGTAGGCATATGTTTATATAACAATAGCATCTATGATGTGTTTTCCAAGTTTATGTTTACACATATAGTCAGAGGCAGGATAATGAAAAATCAGTCCAGTCTAAACGAATAATGGTACCAGCCATAACTCAGCCTGGGAACAAAATTGGGTTGAAGTGATTCACTTTTAAGTTTCAGAAAAGGCAGCTTTGAAGCAAAATCCCAGCTTTTCCCTACTTACCTTTTACTTTAGGACTAAGGAGATGCTTACTTTTTATTACTGAGCCATTCTATCTGTAATCTTAAAATATTTGGATTACATTAGCAAGTGTCCACATCTTTGAAAGTCTCTAGCTTTGCCTGATAAGTACAAAAAGGTGAGTGACACCAAGAAAGCTCCTCTTTCCTCAATGATAATCGCAAAAGAGCATCACAACTGCTGGCATGAACACTTGTTCCAAAAAATATTTTGCAGTAGAAATGTTCTTATAATTGTTCTTATCTTAGAACATGGTAAAAGAGATTCCTTTTTTACCAGCCTTAGATTATTCCCCAGAGGCCATCAATTAATAGGTAAGCATGAAGGGCATTCTGGACTAGACTGTGATTAAACTTTCCATTTCCAGTTTCAAAGTTAATATAAATGTTGTAATTTTATTTGTCTGAATCCTTTAAGGCAATGAAACTACTCATTCCAGAAGTGACAGGAATCCAAATTTCTTGCCTGCAAAAAACCTTTTAGTTTTTTCAAGTTTAGTTAGAAATGCCCGAGATACTGAAGTTTCCCCCTCTGCCCTTAGGAGATACTTCTACTGTTTAACAAATCTCGTAATTGGGACATTTTACCAGTCTAAACTCCCCGTCTTCATGTCATCCCATTTCTCCTATTAAACACTATTTCCAGCTACATTTGCAAGAAAGTGTTTAGCATGCAGTGGCTGCAAGTGATTTAATGCGAGGAGAGCCTTAAATACCAATAATAGACAGTAAAAACTGTCCTGCTGCTTTCACATTTTCTGAGATGCTTTTGGTCCTAACACTTAACTGCAGCTGACGTTTAGATGGAGCCACATTTTAAAAATTTGGGCAGGTAGTGAGTGGAGTAGGATTAGCAGTTCATTACCGAGTCCGTCATGCTGGCGTAAATCCAGTAAGACATGCTAAGGAATTGCTATGAATTCTTAAACCCCTTCCTCCCTAGATAATTACACACCAATCATTGAACCACCACTGATGACATACTCAATAACTCTCCATTTATGTCAAAGTAAATCTGTTTTAAAAAAATATTTGTCAACTTTTTTCTCTTTCATCCTTTAATTTGCCTTTGTTTTTGTCTTTCTCATAAATGTTTGGTGTGATGGAAGCCACATAATTAGTGCTGAAAGCATCAGTTTAAAAAAAAAAAAGAAGAGTACTGTTCTATTATTAACATAAACACATGTTTCAAATGGGTAATAACTTACTGCATATCGTTTTCTTCATATGTTTCTTTCTGGAATTGAAATTACCAAAAGATGAGTTCTCTATTGTCTTAGGAAGACCGTTTCTAGTTTCTGTTTGTTTCAATTTTCAGAACAGGTATCATTCTTCCTTATACTACCACAATAATCCAGTGTTTTGTTTGTATTTTGAATGTCTAAAGCAAAGGAATATGTACATTATTGACACTTTTTATTTTGATATAAATTAATGAAAATTGGTGGTTTTTTGGATTTCAGGCATAAAATTGAATGAACTTTCATACATAATTTTTCCATTAATATTACCATATTTTCTGCCTTGAAGATCCTTGAAAGAAAGGAAATGCATTTACTGATTCTGATTAAAAAATATTTCATCCCTGATGCTGTTAGGAATTTTAGAAAGTACTTTATACCTTTTTACACTTAGGGAAGTAAACACAAATAGCTATTGATAAATGCTCCAAAGAACACACCAGCATACTCCACCATACATGAAATTTGCTCTAAGTGATGTGACACTGGGCTCAGGAAATCATATTCAAGATTCTTTACCCCCCCGGCATTGTTAACAGAGATATAACCTGAATAATAAAACAAAATCCTAGAGAAAAATATGTATTTCTTTTAAATATATATTATGAAACAGGTTTTTTTTTTTCTGATTTCACTGAAAATTTGAAGTATGAGTTCCCTCCTAATCACCCAATTTCTTGCCTCTGCCACCCAGGTGAATTATTCACACAGAGTTATTTCAGAAATATTGTGAGAGATCTCCCAGACATTCAGCTATGACAATGAAAAAATCTTAAGTCATGATAAAGAAACTTGACCTTGATTTTCTCAAGGAACATGTGGTGAAAACCTAAAGGGAGATCATAGGAAATAAGAGCCCTAGAGGAACTGTACTGGGCTAGTTTTTCCCTTTTGTAATTCCTGAGCCATGGGCCCTGCTTTAGGCATAATTCCTGGGAAAATTAAACTACTGTAATATTTATAACTGCCCACAACAGATGTTGAATGCATTTTTCTCTGCTCCTGTTCATACAGATGAAGTGTGCGTGCTTGTGCTCCAGCGTGTTTGCAGAGGGAACAGTCAGATCCCCGGCTCAGCCCCTTTGTCAGGAGCACCATGAAAGGCATCTCTTTTCCTGTGCAGACAAAGGCCCTGAGAAGTGGAAGGACTTAACAATGTGAGTGTGAAGCATAAATCCTTCTCAAACAAGCAAACAAAAAAAAAGCCACTCCTGAATTGAGGAGAAGGGGAAACAACTAATGGGATAACATTTAAATTAAAACAAAAAAATATTGAAGGTAGAAATACCTGTCAGCTTCAGACTAACAGCACTTATTTATACTTTAAAGGTCCTTTATTGAAAAAGAACCATGAAAGAGGCTGTGGGCGCAATTGATTTCAACACCTTTAGTTCTCCAAGTTCTCTAGGCTGGATTGCTTCCAGAAATACAAAGATAAAGAGATTTGTGCAGAGAGTAATTCCTGTCCCCTACCTCAGTCCCCCATCTAGGCCATCACCTTGGGATGAGATAAATTGGGAGATTTCTACTTCTTCTCATTGACTATGAGGGGGACTCTGATGACCACCCAAGATTCGGATAACTACCTTTTAGACAACAGACTGATGTAGCAATTAGTGCGTTAGCCCAAGAAAACTGGTCAATATTTCAGGATCACCTCCTCTGAGCTCAGGAGTGATTCACCCTGACAAAGAATAAGTAAGTCAGGCCAAATAGCCAGATGGCTTGGATGAACAAGGAGCTCCTGGACAAACTCAACCACAAAAAGGAAGCCTACAAAGGGTGGAAGGAAGGATGGGTAACCTGGAACGAATACAGGGAAACTGTCCAAGCATCCAGGGATCAGGTTGGATGGGGTTTTGAGCAACCCGGTCTAGGTGGAGGTGTTCCTACCCATGGCAGGTGGGTTGGAATTGGATGATCCTTAAGGTCCAACTCTAACCATTCTATGATTCTAAGATTATGAGATGTCTTACAGAGCTAGATGAAATATATTATAAAAAAAATGAAATACACAAAGAGAAATTCAGAGCTATCCTACAACACATAGCATCAATATAGGTCCAATAATTAAAATTAGCTATATATGGCTACTGTGTGTATTACATGCTACTAACAGTGTGTTCATACATCAACTTAACTTTCAGAAAGGAAAAGGACAAACTGCATTAGCAATACCAAGCTATTTTTTGATCATTTATCAGAGGGAACTGGAAACAAAAGATACCTCAAATTCCAACCAAGCAATTTTTTTTTAAGTTTTTTTTTTTTCCAAACAGTGGTGTTATGCAAATTTTTCCACCAGTGAGAGATCACCATCGAGATTCCAGGTGAAAGCCGTTTGTGACATCCACACACCAGAGCGCACATCAAGTGGGGCAGGATAAAAATCTGCAGTGAGGAGACACTGAGGTGGGACAGCCATCCAGGAAACCAATGCCAAGACAATAAGTTAAGTGTCTGGAATGGAAGGCATGAACTCATGAAGTTATAAGTTTGGCAGTAATCTGAGGATGGGAGGGTTGTGGGAGAGAAAGGTAGATGAAGATCCTGAAAGACATGCTTGGAGCACAGCTTCTGGCAAAGCAAAAACTGACATCAGAAATGGTGAGTGGCTGAAAGAGAATGGGTTTTGCAATTCAAGTTGGGTTCTACATCTGAGCATTCAGTCATGGGCAGAAACAGAATCTGTAGCCGTGTCAACAGGGAGCAGTGCCAAACTCTGGGAACATATTTAATTGATGTGTAAAGGATGCCTGCACAGGATTCTATGAAAGTCAGTGTCCTCAGGTGAATATATCACATATTAGCCTAAGGAACTTATTAGAAGTCACTTAGTCCCCAGCCTAGGTTTTGCTGGAATGTAAAATACTGAACGGGGAAAAAAAAACCCCACAAACCAACCAACCAAAAAACAGAAAACAAGTAGGAGATTTCAAACAGAAAATACCCTTACTCTGCTAGCTAAGACAGATGGCAATAGAAGGTTTAAAAACAAATCCTCCTCTCTCTTTTCAACTGTCTCCTGATGTTGAGGGCCTTTTATTCCACACTTGGTGTCTAACTCAGCACTTTCCCAGACTGCAAACACTGCAGGTGCTCTCGTTTCCAAAAAAGGGTCTTTGCTTCTTGCTGGAAACCTCCAGCCTGCCCTCACAACAGGTCCTTGCATCTCCCATCTCCTGCTTTGCACCCATCCAGAGATGACCTACAGGAGCAGTGCAATTACAACCTCTTTCAAAAATATTCTGGCCAAACAGCCATCTTCCACCTCTGTTGTTTAGCCAAACCCTTGGATGAAGAAGTGAAGTAGTACTTTGAAAGACAGTAATAAATGTATTGACTGGAAGGGTTTCCATCTCAACACCAGACATGTGCTGATCTTTCTAGCTCTACACATACAGAGAAGCTTGACACCACCAGCACTGGCTCTTAATTTCCAAAGTATAATATCATCAATAGTCAAATGTCACAAGTGAATCCTCTGTAAGAGCCCTTCAATCATTTGAAGGGTGCAGCCACATCCATTTGGCCGTATCACGCAAGTGGCTGCATTGGTGGTCTGTCCAAGGAATTTGGGAAACTCTTTTCCATCTTTGACATGGTGCTATTAAATGCTGCATGTTACTGTCTATCCCACTCAGACTTATGCTTTGAAGAATTAATTTTCTACCCCCCAACATTTATCCTCATTCACTGCAGTTCTTGTCACAAATTATTTCCTCCTGTGTGTATGTTGGTGTAGGTGTGAGTGAGTGCACCTCTTTCATGTGTCATTTAAGTTGTCAACAAGCCCAGCACGGAGTTTTGAAAATTGGAATCACCGTGAATAGGATGTAATTAATATAACAGAAACAGGAATATTCCCTTTTGTACCTCCCTGTCTCTCACTGTGAAGTTTATTTTCAGGTTTCCCTGCCTCTTGTTCCAGCTACAGACAGCTTTTGAAGATAGGAAATGACATCTCAGCCGCCAGTTTGGAGTCACTAGGTTGTCACCCCTAACATTAGTGGGGCAGCAAAATGAATCTGAAATAGGAATCTGTGAATTGGACTCAGCTGCCTGTATTTTACACCAAAGCTGTCTAACACTTTGTCTCCATTTGCAGAAACCTGCGATGCGCCAATGGCAGCAGCCACTTTAGTAACAACAATTTTAAGCATGCATCATTCCTCCACTGTCTCTGATGGTATGTTTAACTCCTCTTCTTGTTAGAATGAGATACCCCAGGCTCTGGGGTTCTGCTAAAGAAAATCATCACCTTGGCCTGGAATGTCATCAAATGTTAGGTGACCTAGGTCCCACAGGCTCTTTTTCCAGGTTGAAGATGGCTGAGTGTGTTTTAGCATCCTGCAGAGTTGGAACAGACCTAAACCCCCTCCAATTAAATGAAAGCTAATGAGTGTTGTCAACATACAGGGACAAAAGCCTTTTCACCCTCAGAAGACCAATCCAAATTCTTTAATTAGCCCCTTTTTCCTATTCTGCAATCATTCCCCTTGTGTTGATTTTCTACTTACTGGTATAATGAAGTCATGTTCTTTCTGCTGTGCCCTTATTTTTCCTGAAGCCATTCGGTCATCCTCTCTCCCAGCCTCTGCTGCTCTGACACCCTCTTCCTCATCCCACATTTGCTTTGAAAGCAATGCTTCTCTACTTGTTGTGGTTCTTATACCACCAAGGTGCTTCATCATCACCAGCTGGCCCCATTTGAAGGAGCAGAGCACCAGATGCTGAGAGTAAGCTGATCAAATAGCATGGAATCAGAATGGCCCAGCTTTCTGGGTGTCTAGAGAGTTTACAGCACTGCCCATCCATGATGGGCTTCCCCATGCTTGGGATCGTAGCTCCAGTTCTGCAGATCTCACTCCTACCATTTCTCATTTCTCATTGTCAAAATCAAACCTGGATGACATGGACAAAGCAGAAGGAGCTTGCTTCAATAAAGAAGGAGCTGGGAGAAGAATAGTGTGGATTATTTTGTAAAGAATAATTAGTACTATTTACTGTTTTCAACTTTTTTTTCCCTTCTTTTTTTTGAGTGGGAGAAATAAGGAGAACTTCCCTACGACAGACACATGGGCGTATTTAGTGAGGCAAAAGAGAGATCTCTTTAGTTTCTGAAAGCTGCAGTCTACTGTGTTTGCAGAACTGTGTGAAAGTTAAAATCTTGTTGGCCAAAAGTCCTAGTTTTCTTCAAAAGAGTCCTGCTATCTGGAATGCAGAACTATCTGTTTATGACTTGACCTATAACTTTGACTCTCTAGATGATGCTCCCATGGACAACCAATCCTTTCACAGCAAATCTGTCAAAGTTACAATCTTATTTTGATGCCCCTTTGGCACCACTAGTGACAACTGCTGCTAAAAAAAAAGGCATTTACACAAACTGATGATTCATTTTTACAATGACATCTATGTCTCACATGTCTTTGGGCTATTTTTCTGTTTTTAAAAGACTCCTAACAGCTGTGTCTGAGTTGTAAAGCAGACCCCAGGGAGGAGTATACAGACATCTAATCCAGGGGAATTACTAAAGAGCGCTGCTGCCTCTCAGCTCACTCCAGCAGTTTCACCTCACCATTGATGGGAGAGGAACACAGCTGAGGTACTTACCAGGGAGCCAGAAATGGAAGGTACAGCATAGAGTGCTCTTGTCTGATCACGCAGGGCAGCCACAGTGTTGTTAGGTAGAAACAAGCCAATTAAGGTGGCAGCTAAAACTTTTGGGGTTTTTGTGCATAACCTCTGTTCCAAGACTAAAGAAGTCAAAACCTGGGACATCTTGTTGAGAGTTTAAGAGGAAAGTTGTTGGAAATTAGAGAGAGAGTTCAAAACAAATGAGTAAAACACCATTAATTCTTTGTATAAAAAAAAAACTTTTTGGAGTTGGAAAGTCTCACCACAACCCATTTTCCCTTAATTACTTTCCAACCTGGGTTAAACTAAATTGAACTAATTGGGAAAACATCCAGGCAGAAGTTTAAATTCATTTTATCTAGCTATTTAAATCATACATTTAGTTAAGCCAGGCTTGCTGATGCTCTAGAAACTCTTCTAAAAAAGTCTTGAACAGTAAGTATGAAAGCAAATATACTTAACTATTACAGCTCTGATTTCCCTTCAGCCATTCCAGAATAAAGATCTCAGCTGAGGCAGCTGGAAGGAGACCATTAAAATATATTTAGATATTGTACCATCTTATGGATTAATAAAATGTCTGAATCTGGTTATAACTCTGCTAAGCAATGATTGAAACACACTAAACAATTACAAATATTCAAAGAGGAAATAATTAGCATCAGCTTCCACAAATATTTTCTAAAAAACAAAGAAAATTGCAACAACTGTGGTCCTTAGATGCCTTTCATATTTATTTTCTGTCAGGTTGACTCATTCTGTGTTGGTTGGGCATGGATTTCAAAGCATGCACAGGCAGTGCACTTTAATTTTATCCACATAAGTACTTGCATCGGTTTTAATCATTCAAGGAGTACAAGTTAATATTATGCGATGCATACCATCCTAATAAACAAAAGATCTGGAATCAGGTGCTGGATCTTTCAGTGCATTGCTCACAATCAGCCCAAAGAGATAAAAAAAAATAAGAATAATGTAATTCATGAATACAACAACAACAAGAAAAATCCAGGGAAGAATGTTTTGATGTATAAATATTCTGTGAGCATATAAATTTTTTTAAATTCAATTATTTAATGCAAATTACTTAGAGCTTGCATGCACCAAACGTGGAAAAGGAAGAACACACGAAGTTATAAAGACTGGTATAAAAGTTTATTACTAGATATAAGGAGAAGATGCCAAGGCATATGTTGACTTAATAATATTCAGTATAAATCAAGGTAGTACTGAGTTTTATATCAGGTAAATATCTGGCATTCAGGGGTGTTTCTGTTTCATATAGCATATAGAATGCTTTTATCTTTCTCTTTTCATCTTAAAGTATGCTACCCTGTGCTTCTTACAAAGTACTTTGTATACGAACTAGTTTCATAGGGAAAGATGACATTCCTGTTCTGTTTTCAAGTTAAATTGCATCTTTGTTTTCTGATGGGCCCTGCTTTTGAATTTTTGCTTTCTCTGCTTGCTTTTGTGGTTTTCAATTTTTTATCTGCTAGCATTTTTTTTCATTTATATTTAAGACACAGACACATATTATTAAATCCTTAAATGGCTTAACCATCAATGTGATAAAATTTAAGAACACAATATGTTTTTATAAGGCTACTATACAGTTTAAGTGCTTACAATAAGAGATGTTGTAAGGTGCCACATAAAACATGCCATCTGCAGGACATGAAATTTCTTTAAAGTCCAGGAAAGATATTGCTTAAAACTAAATACTCTTAGCCTGGTGTTTAATATGGAACTATCTTAACTAATATGAAGCTACCTATTTTATAGACCACTTCTATAGGACATGTTTGGTGAATAATTCCATTGTTTATTACTATTCCATTGCTTATTCTAACTCTGAAGTTGTTATAAATTATGTCTAAAATATATTATGTATATATTTATAAAATACTGGAAACATATCTATTCACAGGATAATGTAACACAGAGAGGAAATGACCATCTACATCTCCTTTGCTTTCTTCCAGAAGGGTTATTGCTTCCCTTCTACTCGTTTCTTTCTCTCCCTTTTTTTTCTCCAGTCCTGACAAGCTGGAGAATAGCAAACCCTATTTGCCAATATTTCCTAATTTCCACCCACCCTCTACCCCCTGGAAAGTCACAGTGTAGCAGAGCCCTGTAACCTACACCAGCTTCTTAGCTCAGAGAGATTTTTCCAGCTTTCCCAGGCTTTCTGGTACTGGGGGTTCTCCAAGGAAAACCTTTGGGTAGTCAGACCTCCTGGGCTAAAACCTACTCTGCACAAGGAGGAGGAGACAGTAAAGATTGTTTTCTAGCTTTTTTTGTCTAAACCAGTTTCATAATGGCAGATGCATTGTTTCGCCATAGTGGTTGTCTGGCACAGTGCAGGAAAAAGTGGGATGAGCTTCATGGATGAAATACAGAAGGTGGAAGATGGGGGCAGGGGATGGTTGAAGAGCTGAAAGTGATAATCAGAGTGAGGTGTTAATAGTAATAAAATAAAATAAAAGAGGTGAAAATATCATCCTTGAAAGGAGAAATGAAGAACGAACTTTCAGTAAAAGCAATCAATCATTTCTATTTGCTTGTCAGGGACACTTTCTACTTGAGGTGAGGTCAAGATCCACTTAGCACTCCCATTAAGCAGAAGTTTCAGTTCACTCTCAAAAGTTATTCCTCATAGTTCCATTGTCCTCATTTTTCTTCCTTTTCCCTTAATTTCCTCCTTGCTGCCAAGACGTAACAGTGGATCAAATCTGGAAGAAGTCTTGAATAAATAGTAATGTTCTGTAATGACATGACTGGCTTGGTGGGTTATTGATAACACGAGGAAGAAACCACAAGAGTGGAAAACCCTTCACGTAGAAATTCTCATGGGATACATATTTTAGATAAAGGTAAAAGTGGCAGAAGACCTTGATGCAGCCTATTATCTCAGTTCACTGTATGCCTTTGAAGTTCATGTACGGCAAGTCCTGCCGTACATTTTATTTTCTACATAATTTCTCCACTGCTGAAATTCTAACAGTTGAGTGGCTGAGAGGGACCAAGGAAATAACAGTGTTAAGGGGTGGTCTTAATTTTCTGAAGTACCTTACCTTCCTATTTTTCCCCCCTCAAACCAATGACATGACTTATTCAGTTTTCCTACAGCTTCTGATGAAATATGTAGTCTGGGACATGGCAGACTTCAAGAATCTTTCTAGTTTATTTCTACTGTCTCCTTCCAAATTGACTCTTTACCCGAAAGAAGTGTAGAAGCTCTTTTGCCTCCATGGATCTATTACTTAGGAAAGAGTTTTGTCTCATTCTGAAGTCAATCTTTCCCTCTTCGATAAATGTGAAATCTACATATTCTTCTATCAGATATTCCTCAATATATGTTTTAAAGTCTGCGTATATAAGTGTTCAGAGGATTTCTATAAACACATCAAATTATTTTTTCTTTGGAAATGGTCTAATCCTTACTAAAGCTAAAAATCTCTTGTGTATCCAGGGATTTGGGCTCTAGTAACTTAAAAAAAAAAAAAAAAACAACAAAAAACCAGCTGAAGAATTCAGTTACTCACTAGAGAATTCTGCATGAGTTTTATGACAATCTCAACCAATCTCCATGACATGATGTAGAAGATAAAGTAATTAAAAGAGTACCTCGGTTGTGTTCACATTCCAGCCACAAATTAGGAAAAGCTGACAAGAGTTTGACATTTCTGAAGACATAGTTACACAGAATGCCAGATAATCATAAGGAGCCCTTTGGATGCGGAGAGATGGCCAAATACTTTCTTAGCAACAGGTTTGTAACATGAATCACGTATCTAAAGGGAGAGCTCTTGTACAATCCGCTTGGTCTCCTTGTTTCCTGATTGTATTTGTACAATAAGCTGTTGTTGGATGATGCTACTGAGAGAAAGAGGTGCTCCTTCCATCCATAGCACTGCTCCTTTCTGTTTGCTCACTCTACAGAAGTAAAATCTTTCAAGAATTTGTTTCTTTTTCCGCTCCCTCAGATTTGCATATGTTGTTGTTTGAAATAACAAATTGCATTGGCAGCACCTTAATTTTTTTTCCCAGATTTTCAGTGGAGAGATTTGTAGAGCAGGAGAAGACTTGAAGTGCAGCAGAAAATGTCCTGCTGCTTAATTCTTTGTTGTCTTACATCTGGAGAAGCTGTTTACGATTTGACAAAGAGTATATATATGCTTTTAAGATGAAAAAAACAATTTATTTTTTTTTACATTCACTGCTCAAGTGGAAAGACCACCCTACCTGCAAGTCAGAGAAGATCAGAATGGTCCAAGTTTTAAATTGCTTTTCTGTTATCAATTGAAATTATTATCCATCAGAAGCATTTCTAGGAAAAAAAAAATAAAAATCATCCCATTGCTCACTATGTAATCTAACAAGTGCAAGGGAGTGAAAACAGTAGCTTGCAAACCTTCCAAGTGATATTTCTCAGGGATGCATGGAAGTGACTCATAATGAAGACATTTAGCTATAGGGGAAACATCCTGAGACTGTAACTCGGTGTGGGTGCAGGAGTGGAAGCTTGACACAGTGTATTTGCTGCTTTACAAGTAAAGGATATGTCCAAAATGAATCCTAATTTCAGAAGTGGGGTCTATTAACAGAAGCTTTTGCTGAATTCACTTCCCAGGTACCCCTCTGGAAAGGTACTCCTAAACTTTTGAAATCTTGACAAGATCCTGTAACATCTAGACTTACTACATTTCCTCTTGAACACATTTTTGGCAAGCTGGCTTGTTGAAAATGGGGAAATAACCTCTTTGCCAGGAATAATGGCCAACCACTGACTCTAGTCTCAGCAGTCAGTGCCAAGCATTTTTTCCGTTTCATTGTAAATCAAAGAATTCACCAGAAAGCAAGTGACACAGTTAACAGATAACTTTGCCATTTTAGGCCAGCAAACCTCTGTGACTTTAAAGCCAGTTGAGTCTATGAACATCCCGAGTGTCAACTTAGCCACCTGATACCATCTGTGTAGCACTGTGAAAACTGATGGATGACACCAGACCTCCAAACAAAACATCCCAGTTTACACAATAAATGAGCTAAACAAAACAAATACTGGACCCTCTCTCCTGCATAGAGTAACCAATCTGTTTTCTTGGAAAAATTATTACACTGATCTGCTGTTTAGTTTTTCTCTTCTGTGCCACTCATTGGTTCCATGTCATAACTCATCGTGTTGTACCTTCAGGTTGCCAAATTCTTCAGAAATTTGGTTCCTATATATAATAGGCAAGCAAGTTTCCAAGTACTCAGTGTCACGTGTCAAATGTAAGCAAATGACAGTGTTTCTTTAAAACCTTTGAGAATTTCCATATGTGTCCACAGACTTCAAAGGAAAAGAGTATTATTTACTGTTGCTTTAGCTTTTCAAATTTTATCACTCCAGCCCCAGATTTGTGAAGTGTCCTGTCAGTAGTTTTCTTTGTGGATGGTTATAATGTTGCTTTTTTTTCTCTCTCAGATTCATTAAAAAGAAAAAAAAAATCCAAAAGATGTCTACAATCTGATAGAGCAGAAGTGTATGCCTCATGCACTTTGTTGAGCATTTGGTTTGTATATTTAGATGAACTTTCCTTTGAGTATCGCTGCCCCATGAAAAGGAAGAGTCGCCTAGGCACAAAAGTCACTGGAGAGGCACTAACTGAGGTTACAGGACCTCTTCAACAGTTTCAATTCATCAGCCTGTCTTTACTTCCATGTACCAGGAGGAATTGGTATGTTCCCCATCTACACAGCATGGCCCAAGCCCAGAGTAAGTCTGCTTTAGTAAATATGGCCCAGTCCCATTCTCTAGCCCCAAGAGCTACAGTCTGCATTCTGTCTAGAAAGATACAAATTGGTTTCCTCACAGTGGCTTTATTCTAACCTTCAAAGCAAAGGGTTCTGGGCCTGTTTTATCCCCCCAAATCAGGCCCAGGTAGTATTTGAAAGAAGATTATTACTATTTTGCCATCTGCCAAAACTGTGCCAAGGACAGTTGTCTACAATCTGGACAACTGCAAGAGTTACTGAGACTGTTCAGTCTTCGCCTATAGACACAGTCACCATGCATGCTGGCAATGCTGCAAACACATTATATATTTAGTAGATAAATATTCCACGTAGTTTACAATTAGAGAATTTTCCATAATTTGAGAAGAACCAGATTATGCAGGAAATAATGTTCTCTGCAGTCTTAAAACCTGCAAGGGCTTTCATTCTTCTGTAGTGCAGTTAAGAAGTAATTTGTTTATTGTTCTGGATATTATTTTTAGTCATGGTTATAGACAGGAGGGATTCTGTCTTCTCCAGTGTCTCTTTTTTTATTTTTTTTTCTTGTGGGAACCACCCTTTGAAACATCTTTCTTTATAGTTATGGTCATGCTCAGCTTAGTCTGGTCCAACAGGCAAACAAATGCTGCTTTCTTTTGAAAAGATGATGGAATTGGTAGCAACCCAACAACAGGGTGTGCCCACACCGAATATATTCAGGAAAAGGCACAGAAATATCCTGCAATTAAAAAATACGCTTAGAAATAAAACATCCTGGTCATGATTCTCATTGGATTCCTCTCATCGCTGCCTGAAAATCGAAGAACTTCATTGCAGAAGGACTGCTACATCACAACAAAATAATGTATGGAGTTAAAAGCCATAAACATCCAATAAATGAAAAGGGAAACGTCAGCAGTTTAGAACATGTAACATTCTTCAGAGGGTTTGTAATGTGGGAAGACAAAAAAAAAGTATTACAGAACATAAAAATAATATCCCCAGTTTGTGTCTGGGTTTTACATTCACTGATTTAGCTGTAGGTGTAATATTCCACAGTGGTTTTCATATTTATCAAAGTGCTGGTCCTGAAAGAGTAAGGAAGAATTAAGTTTGGAATTCCACTCAAGGGAAAAAAAAGGATTATACACCAAAATGACGAAGAAAAAGTTTGTTGCATAAATCAGAAGGACAAACAACTCTCTGTTTATGTGAGCTGTTGCCCTTAGTAAGATTCGTAAAGTGCTGCGTGAAATTTTGACAAGAAAGATTCCTGTATGTCTGTGATGGTATTTACTGTGTGCATCTACTGCTCTCGTGTTATCATTGTGCTTGTATCTCGCATACTTCAAAACACAAACTATCTGGATAGGCATGGCTTGCTAATTGCTCAGATTGTTTTACTATTGTATTTTTTCATTGCTAAACCTGGGATGTTTTTCAGACCTTTTCCTTCACTGTCTTAAACTGAAACAATAGGGTTATCACAGACTATCAGGGATTGGAAGGGACCTTGAAAGCTCATCCAGTCCAATCCCCCTGCCGGAGCAGGAACACCTACATCAGGTCACACAGGAACGTGTCCAGGCGGGTTTGGAATGTCTCCAGAGAAGGAGACTCCACAACCTCTCTGGGCAGCCCCTTCCAGTGTTCCCTCACCCTCACCCTGAAGAAGTTTTTCCTCATATCTAAGTAGAACTTCCTCTGTTCCAGCTTGCACCCATTGCCCCTTGTCCTATCATTGCCTGTCACTGAGAAGAACCTGGCTCCATCCTCCTGACACTCACCCTTTCCATATTTATAAACATCAATGAGGTCACGCCTCAGTCTCCTCTTCTCCAGGCTAAAGAGACCCAGCTCCCTCAGCCTTTCCTCCTCTGGGAGATGCTCCACTCGCTTCATCATCACAGAATGAATGTGGATTGTCTCACCAGCTGAGGAAGCAGCTGGGGTCCACGTAAAGCTATCAACCTTCTGAGAAAACGAGAGGTGCTGGAAGCTTGCACATAGTGCTGGTAGCACATGCAGACCTTATTGTCATGGCATCTTCCACTCATGTGGCCCTGAGCACGAAGACATCAACTGAAATCAGCAGAGAGATCTCATAGATGGCAGGAATTACAGCTGTGCTAATATGAACCCGGCTTTACGAATAGCTCCTTCGGGCCTCATGCAGCGTAAATTGAATTGATCTTTCTCCTTCAGTGGCAAGATGTACACCTTTTCTAAAGTAGTATACTCATTACGCTGCTAACCCTTACTGGCAAGACAAGCCCAGCTCACTGAGAGGAAGTATGGATTTTTGCTGATCAAAGTGCTCACATATTCCACTTTTAAAGGTCCAGAGTCACTACTGCTACTGAGCATCACCCAACAAGATACTCCACAACTAGCCATCTCTGCCATGTGGAGAGTAAGATTCGAGGGTAAACAATGACAAATATTCAGACCCTGGTTTCATCCCAGTAAGTTTCAAACTGAAATAAATCTTTCAAGACGGCCTCTTTCCACAGTGGGCCTCTCACAAGACTGGCGAGATGAAAAACTAATTAGAAGCAGCAATTTAGATTCAACTCAAATTCAACCTGCATTTGCAAGTTGAATGACCTGTCAATTTAAAAACCAGAATGCAACAGGATGAGGATGATACAGTATTGAAAAAAACCCAGACAATTAGGTGACGCAACCAAAATAGCAGGCACGGTGATTGCATGAATTCTGCTAAATCCTCCTTCATTAAAACAAATTAGAATGCTGTCTTCATCTCTGCTCGTGTTGTTATACCTGTCACTGAAGTGTAAAAATCAATTCCAAACTAATTGACGCTTTGGGGAGAAGAGTTTGGCAGCCACTCTTCCAATATCAAAGAGCAGAAGGGCGTTGAAGAACCGTGGGTCAGAGATGATAAAACTACTTCTTCCATAGAGCTTGGGCAGGGCAGCAAGCTTTAAATTGCAGTGACAAAGTCTGTCCTTTGGGATGACTCTTTTCTTCACGACCATAAAACATTTCTCCACCGCGAGCTGTGAATGTGGTTTTGCTCCGTTTAAATGCCAGCAATAACACCCTTTCTACTTTTTTTTCCTGGCTGCCTTTACTCATTAAGCTGTTTAAGGAGAGTTGTAATAAATACACATGTGAAAGGCCTTGCCTTAAACAAATCTGGGACTCATGTGTTTGAATAGCTTCCTCTATGGCAAGAAAGACTGAATCAAGGAATCTGGCTGTGGTGACATGAAGGAAAAAGAACATCATGTCTTTAGCAGTATTCTCTTACCAATTGTCCTGTGGCCTTTGTGTAGCACCAAAATGACTCCATCCAATAATTACACACACACACACACAATTAAATGCTGAGATAGCTTAATGAGAAAAAAAGTTATCAAAGAATGAATGGTTTATTGGAAGAAATCTTCCAAATAATAAACATTCAAGAAAAAAAAAAACTTCAGGAAGAAATGATAAACGAATGTAGTTTAATACCTATATTAATGCTGTTTCATCTCAATCTTATCCAAGTACTTAGATGTTAAAATTAAACTTACCTCCTGCAAAAATAATCTACGAAGGCGGCAAGTGAATGAGCTATTTTCCATGGGTAGGAAAGTTTACTATAATTTCTTTCTTTTTTTTTTTCATAGATAAACCAGAAGAACACTGTAGAAAAGCAAGAGCCAAAAGAAAAAAATACTGTATTTTGAATTGAACGAAAAAATAACCCTAATGCACAAATCTATGTTACTTTTCAGGTTCAGCTACCTTTTAATTTCAGGTTAATTTATTTTACTTTTCTTAAACCACTGACAAAGTTTCGGTTACACTCCATTATGCTGATATTTTTTCTGTGAAGAGCTGAGTTGCTCAGAAATCTCTTTACACAATAAAAATCAGTTTGCTTTATTTCAAAGCATTATCCAGTCACCAAAGCTTCACAGAGGTGTTTTCTATAAGTATTTTTAAGAGTTATTTTTGAGAAAGGGCAAACCCAGCTTTTTTTCTGGAACTTCCCCCTTAAATTGCAGCATGAAGGAGAGTGAAGATGTGATTGTGGTGGGAATTGAATGACCTAGAGCAAGAATTCTGCCCCAGAATTGCCTTTCATGCCATTTTAGCCCTGCAATGCCAGAATCAGAACCATTAACTGCTGAGCAGAGCTCTTCCCCCAATCTCAGCCCAACTTTAAATGCTACTGATTCAAACTAATTCAACTCCATGATGGATTTTAGCGAGCAGGACTCTGAAAGAGAAAAGCATGATCCTAAAACCTACTAGTTTTTTCCTCCTTCTACATTTACTGCTGTGTACCACATCTACCCGCAGCTCCTTCTCATTTTTTTAAGGCAAAATAAGAATAATAAGGGTTGGGGGTTTTTTGTACTCAAGTGGGTTTTGCCTTTTTGTCATGCTTTTGGGATGGTAAGTGGAAAGTAAAAATAATATGACAGTTAATACAGGATTTCTTTTTTTTTATCCTCCTCTAGCAGCCAGTCAACATTAACAACTGAATATTTCCTTGACCTACTTCATATGAAATACAATTTTTTTGATCATAAAAATGAAGCAATGCTCTGGCTCACAACTGCTAAACTCTGTAGTGCCTTCTAAAAGTGGGTTATTACTTAGACTCTGACAACTAAATAAAACAATAAGAAACATTTCTGCCGTCTGTGAAAGGGCTTTATAATGACATTAGAAGGAAATAAAATGTTAAAAGAGCACTACCAGATCCCCATAAAGGTTTCCCTGAAAATCCTGAACAATTTGGGTCTCTGCCAGGGATTTAGGACCTTTATTGAACACACCCGGCTTCCTTACAGTGCTCCGTGTTTTTTCAACTGTCAGCTGAAATTATATATGCGTCTACCTGATAATCCAGATGTAAGAAATGAATTCTTCCATTAAAGGAGCCTTTTCAAGGAAAGAAAACATGCCTTATTTCTGGAACCGAAAATAAAATGAAAGAATTACTAGCACAACTCCATAAAAATACTGCTGTTCTTCAGGAGGATTATCTAATAACTTAATTATAGGCAGTGCTATTTACAACAGTGGTAATTATAATTGCCCAACACTTTCCATTGTATACATAATAAATCTTACAACAAAAGACTAAAAGACATCTTTTTGGTTTTTGGTTTTTTTCCTTCCAAGTCTAATTGTTTTTATTCCCATGTTTCAAAGTTTCCCCAGAAACTGAAAACACTGCTAACAATTATGGCATGTTACCCAAATTTACAGCAAATTGCTCAGATTGATTTTGTCATGGTTGTGCTGCAACATGCGCTAGCCTGAAAGTCCAAATATGCTGCAGTTTTTGAAACCTCCAAGATGACATTTATCTGAGCAACCAATGAAGTCCTAGCTTCAGTTCCATTAGTTGTACACGAGCCTAAATATTCCAGACTGCAGGGCAAACTCGTAACCTTTCAAAAGAAGGATGGGATGAGTAAGAATCAGGTCCTCTTTGGATATAACACTCCAGTAATAGTGATGTTTTGCATTGTGGTTCTGGGCTGGAGTCTTCAGGCCCTGTTTACAAGAAGCACAGCAGAGGTGGAATGATGCTGCTTAATTTCTGATGGAGGAGGCAAATGAATTTTGAATTGATGTGTTTTGCTTCCTTTTCTGGAAGCGCTGGTGTTGCTTCTTTACATATACATGACTACTTCCCATATGAGAAGTGGAAAACAATTGCCAAAATAGCAAGAGAATGTCGTTATAAGTTTTCTCAGGAACTCTACTCATGCTCTGAAGTATTCACTTGGAGAAACTAATTAATATTATCTGAAGCACAAAATTCACATACAGAAGCATCAGTCAAACACCATCATTCACCAGGAGGCTTTGTGGTTCTACAGTATGAAAAGTTGTTTCAAATCTACCACCTCAATTTTTCAAAGCCTCCTTTGACTCAGAGAAAGTATTCAGCAGAGATATAAAAGTACATGAATAGAAAGTCTTTGCAAATGCCCACTGTATAAATTTCCATGTTAAAAGACACCTTTCTCCACAACTGCCATTATCATTGGAGACAATGAATTTAAAAGGCCTTCTCATGTGTGGCCAACTGCATCCAACTTTCTCAACACCCAAAAAAAAAAAAAAAAAAATCCCTTTGAAAACTGGGTTTTAAAACCCACAGAAATAGCAGTCAAGTGAACAGTGCCACACATGTTTTAACAGGTTTTGTTGTGGGAGTAGATACTGCTCACAAATCTTAATTATTTTACTCTAAAGATTTAGTAAAACATTTGAAATAAAATGAGAAAACAGTAAAAACAATTTTAATTTTTTTTTTTAAGTGCATAACATTCCTATCTGGAAAATGTTGGAGCCATTTTTGATGAGAGAGTTGCTAAGGGAGAGAAGCAAAAAGAAACCAGCTCTGCAGAGCCCTGCTGTCTTGGGTGAGCTGGGTTTAGTGATCCGAAATCCAATGAGCTCATTTTTATCCTTTTTTCAATTCTGTGATGGTTTGGAAGAGCTTTATAAACAATTCCAAGATAATTCAATTTTTAAAAACTAACTTTAGTGCTCTGTTTATAGTCCTTTTAAAAAACATTTTATCTTTAAAAACAAACCAGAAGGTAACTTCAAAACATTGGCAATGCACTTCATCTAACAGACAGGAATCAAGAGGCTGTTTTCAAGAAAACAAAGATTATTTTTCATAGGCTTCATGGCAAGTTGATGTGTTTTCTAAGCTCACAAATACCCACTCTCCTCTCCAGTGCTCAGAAAAAAACATCTTGTTTCAAACACATGGTTTGGTTTCCATTACTGAAATAGCATATTTTGGCTGAACCATAGCCTGCACCAGGGCCCCCCACCCTGTGCAGCACAGATATGGCCTGGGGGTTCCCAGTCCAGGCATCCTCACTGCACAGGGGAAAAATCAGTGGCAGCAGTCTTTGAGAACAAGCAGAGGCACAAAAAAAATTTTCTTTTTTTTTCTCTTTACAGCCAGGCTCAGCCTACTTTTTAACGGGTGGTGATGATACGTTATGCTTATTAATTTTCTATTTCATCCATGCAATTTCTCACTGGGAGATGAAGAGCTGACCCAGGCTTGCTGACCACCGTGACTCTATAAATGCCCAATCCATTCAGGAGCTTGTGCATGCCCAATCCATTCAGAGGTTCCACACTGTACAGAAGTAGCTGATTTGGGAGTTATCTCCTGCTGGAGAAGAGTTTACTGATCTGATCTGCAGCATCAGGTGCTAGCATGTAATGTCACTGGGATTGGTCTCTCTGGTTATATCTCTGCTAGGAAACCAAGCAGTGCCAGGCCACGGAAATCTTCTTACCAACAGGACAGCAACATCCAAACTGCATTTTGGTAACAGTCTGGCAAAACAGAACTGCGAGAATGTAACCCAGAGGAAATCTATACTGAAGACAATGCAAAAAATAAAAGTTACAATTATATCATCATGCTGAGGCCTGACCCCTAGTGCTGTTGAACTCATTCAGAAAGATCTAGACCCTACATCCAGAGGTGAATATGTGCTTGGGTAGGTAGCTTTGTGCTTGCTGTGCGCTCTGGTTATGACTATAAACACGAGGACAAGCTCACACCTATGCTTGGTTGACACTGTAGACATACATTAACCCAAAAACATAGTGCAGCCAAGATCTGTCCATTAATTTCAGTGAGATTTGCAGAAGCACCTCAGAGAGGAGAAAGATGCACGGAACATTTCAGTTTTGGATAAGAGGCTTAAAAGAGAAGATAATTTTGTGCATTGAGAGCTCTGGGTAAAAAAACAGATCTTCTCTTCTTTGTTGCTGCAGGGGAGCCACGATAAGTGGTGGGGGGGCAGAAACAAAATGGGAAGGAAGAATACTGGATGTCCACCCATCAGTTTCAAACCTGAAAGTCACTTGCTCCAGTGGAGGCACAGAGAGTGCTTCCAGTCCTCCTCAAGTCAGACGGAGTGCGCCCTCTCATTTTTCAGATATCTCTACATCCTGCATGTATTGGTTTTTTCCTTTTTTCATCTTTTCTTGTTGTCTGAAGAAAGGACATAAGATGCCCCTTACTTCTAGCCTCTTGCATTCCACATATTCTTATTTTCTGGAGTGAAATTATTGCTCCGAGAAGGGGTTCCTGCAGTGGAAGAGTAAGACTGCCTCTGGCCAGATTCCTAAATTTCTTGAAGTGCTAGTTACCTTCTCTGCTCAAGTGTCTGCCACAAATGTAATCATTTCCCCAGATAGTTCATCTGTCCCCACTTTTTCAAAAGCATTTCTGGAGGCTGTGTCTGTTTTTCTGAAGAATAATTCTTGCATGCTGAAATCACAAGTACAACAAATGATCCTGTCCTTCAGCTAGGGAATTTAGAAATCCTTCCAAAGTTACATGCAAATATCAGAGATCTCTGCTCTGAAATGTGCTTTGGTTCCCCCTCTGGTTCTTGGCCGCAGGTAAAGGAAAACAGTCTCATTTTAAGTCTTAGTTTGTCTTGGGCTGTAGTTTACACTAAGTTGTCTTATCAGTTGTTCCAATGACTTTGGTACTATTTCTGGTAACTATGTCTCATTCACTTTTCATTTCTCATCTGCCTCATGAAACAGTGAAAGCAATCTTTGTCTTCTTTTTCTTTTTTAATTTCTAGCTGTGCTAAGATCTGTAAGCCCTTAATACAAATACAGTTCTTGATCCCATTGTTTCCCCGATTGTCTGACTAGAAATCTGGTATTCCCACTGGCCAGTCTCTGCGTGTTGCCTTTCCCTTTTCTTCCACTTCCTCTTCATGCTCCCTTCTCTGCTGTAGGTCTCACTCATCTGGTCACTATTTCAGACGCTGAATGGGAGGGACAAGTGCAAAATTTGAAGAGCCACCCCAACCACTTCTTTATGGACTGGGTTCCCATTATTGGATTCTCTGCTGGTGGACGCCCAGAGGGTGCTTGACTCAAGGTGGAGCATTTCAATTAGTGAAGGAATTAATAGCATTCCTCCTCACTGCTCAGAGAACCTTCTCCATGAATCACAGAATCACAGAATCATAGACTGGTTCAGGTTGGAAGGCACCTTAAAAATCACTGAGTTCCAACTCCCCTGCCATGGGCAGGGATGCACCCACCTAGACCAGATTTCTCGAAGCCACATTCAGCCTGGCCTTGAACCCAGTTAAACACGAAATCCAGTTACTGTCAAGACTGATATTCCTCTGCCAGACTCGGTTGAAATCAGCCAAAGGGCTTAAAATCCATAGGGAGGAGAAACACACATTCAAGTAAAGCTAGAAATTGAAACCTCTCCTCACTTATGGGGGTGCTTCCCTTATAGCAGCACACAATCCAAACTCCTCTTTCCTGCAGCCCCCCAACCTCCTTCCAAACTCCAATGAGAAGAAAACATTGGAAGGGGGGTGTAACTGAAGGATGAGGACTGAGGGATGGTCCCTACAGACTGTGAGCAGTGGTGGGGTTATGCTTCAAGCTGCCCCTTGCTCCATGATGCTAGTTCACATTGCTTCACGTTGTCTGTTGGAAATAATGCACTCTCAGCTCCATGGAAAACAAAAGCCTGTGGGAGGTTATGGAGAGCCTCATGGATTTTTCTGTTTTGCTAATCTGGTTGGTGAATCACTGACTACTTGCTAAAGCTTACCTTCATTATGCCATTGATCCTCGGTCTCGGGCAGGGGATGGATGTCATCCATTGTGTGTCAGGCTGCCATGCCAACAGCAAACGTTGGGCATTTTGATGTACAATACAGTTTTAAGGACTAATAATATCCTACCCAGCACCAATGCTTACACATACCTTGAAAACAGGGCTTGGCTATCTGTTCATCTTGACAGGCTGAGAGAGCTGGGGGTGTTCAGCCTGGAGAAGAGAAGGCTCCAGGAGAACTTACAGCCCTTTCCATTCCCTAAAGGGGCTACAGGAAGGATGGGGAAGGACTCTTAATCAGGGAGGGGAGCGATGGGATGAGGGGGAAGGGTTTTAAACTGAAAGAGGGCAGGTTTAGAATAGATATAAGGAAGAAATTCTTTCCTGTGAGGGTGGTGAGACACTGGAACAGGTTTCCCAGAGAAGCTGTGGCTGCCCCATCCCTGAGGGGTTCAAGGTCAGGCTGGATGGGGCTTGGAGCAACCTGGTCTGGTGGGAAATGTCCCTGCCCAGGGCAGGGAGGTGGGAACTCAACGGTCTTTAAGGTCGCTTCCAACCCAAACCATTCTGTGATTCTACAATTCTGATTTACTCATGTGTAACACAGCAGAGTTCACACAAATACCATATGCACAGCAACCAGGGAACTCTCAGAGCAGTCAAAACATGATTAGCAGTAAAAGCACACCCCGCCTCACCCTGTGACAAAAACTCTTTTGACAAAAAGCTGTCATTTAAGGTAAGGTCCTACAATGCCTTCATCAGCCACAAAACCTGTCTCCTAACCTGTGCTCTCTGGCATGATCTGACAGTTGGGCAGGGCTGAAGCACTGGAGGGTGGCTGTTATTTGCTTATTAAATGTCTCAGAGGAAAAAGATACAAACACAAACGTGTGTGAAGACACACACACAAACAGTTGTGGCTCATTAATAGGAGGAGATGCCTTTCCTTTGACAGGCTGTGCTGCAGCCAGAGCCAGGCGGTGCAAAAAACACCCCTTCTCTTGGCTGAGTAATTTGAGAGACAAAACTCCAAGCGCTCGGTGAAAAATCACTGCTTCTCCACGTAGCCCATAGGGCCTAAGTATTGCGGATTTTGATGCAAAAATGTTGAGAACCCTTTTCTTTTTCCACCAAGCAGTAATGGTGGTGTTTCAAATTACAGGACTGTGCCAGGGCTCTGCTTTTCCTCTGTCAGAGGCAGTGCTTGGTGGTGAGACGCCTCTCAGAATGATTTCAAAGATCTTTGGCAAATACCTGTGTCTGCTGGGCCCACAAACTACAAAACTCATCTTCATGATGGACAACCGACTTCTTTCAAACCTGTTTCCTTCATTACTCCCCGCTGCATAAGCTACTGAAAGTCTCAAAGTCAAAATATGTTCATGAAACCAAGTGGCTCCCTGGCAAACACTTCTTTGTACCTATCCTCCTTGAAACTAGAAACCAGGCAAGTGAAAACTCTCCAGATGCCCTGGCAGTAAACAATCTGATTAAAATCTGCTTTTCCCATTAGATGTCTACTCTTCTTAATTATGCCAGGTCTGATTGCAGAGCACGGTGACGCAGTGAAATATTTAAGGAGTTGGCCTGTCTCTAAGCATGGACTCCACGGGCAGATTATTTGACTATTTCGATACGCTGAATGCCGTACCAAAGCCTATCTCCCCTCCAAATGTCATCACGAAAATTGCAGTTCCATACAGTTTGACAAAGATTACAGAGCTGTCAGCCAACACCGAGATTTGCAGATTTCACAGGAGAGCTGTGCTCTTTGGCTCACGTCATACCTGTGTCGCTGGAGAGGCGCAAGAAAGGCAAGTAATTACTTCCTGCTGGGTGCTTCCCACAAAAATAAAAATATACAACATATAAAACCACAGGTTTCCTGATACAAAGTGTTTTCCAAATCACGGTGCTGCTGCTGTTTGAACTCTGCATTTTGCAATGTCTAGTTTTCCAACTCTGATGGTGCAGAGCCCCTGTTCTAGCTCTGCATGGAGCAAATCAGGGGAGGATTTTTCCTCCATGGGAGTCATTGGAAAACTGCATTTTTCAAAGATTTCTACGCCCTGGCCAAATGTAGGCTACATATGGCAAGTAATTAAGATAATATATACCTAGGAAAGTGTACTAGACAAATTAAGTCAGAATAGCTACTGTTTGCCCCAGAACCAGATGTGGTTACAACAGGACAGAAATGACCAAGCAGAGAATTAAACTGGTCCCTCAGATGAACACCATCCTTCAGCTTGCTCTTTTCAGTGAAAAATACAGGGATCTGCTGCTGGAATAGGAAAAGGCACACACCAAACAAGGGACAGTTTGGGTTCAAAGCAGACATTGCACAGACATTTTCATATGCATTTTAGACCTGATCTTCTCTCCCTCTAGGAGCAGCTTGTGCATTCAGTCATTGCCAGAAGAGGGTCATGACAAAACAATCCATAGGATGCTGCATGTCATTGCTGATAAGGTAACAATGAAGGGTGTAGTTAATATTTTCTTAATGAAAGCTGCTTTATCAAGGATGGTGAGCCCAAACCACAACAGCACACTAATGCTTATCCTAATCGCTCAGTAAATCTCAGCTATGCTTTTTTTTCCCCCCCATTCATTAGCCAATAAGTAATTGTTTTGTACTTTTAAGCTGTGTGTATCTTCCTGGCTGTCTTTTTGTCAGGATGGCTTAAAGACGTCCAAGCAAAACAATGCAAAAGAGAGGTTGTAAAAGGGCCTATGTGAGTTTTAAAAGGAGGAGATAAGGGATGTGGTCAAAGCCAAGGCCATAAAGTCAATCCAAGTGTCTCCTTTTCTAGAGAACCTCAGTGAGGTTACTCTATAGACCAGTCGTTGACCTGAAATCATGTCTCTGCGTCCTTCCTTAGCACTATGGGTGGGTTGCCCCACTGCTGCTAGAAGTAATTTGTAGATCTGGATCTTCCCTTTCCTTTGCCTTACCTCTGTGCTATTGTAGAGGTGATCAAAACAGGCTTATTGCTGACTTCATTGGAAGTCACAGATGTCCCCTGTTAAGCATTTTATAAAATGCTTCTCAAGCCTTTGTGCAAGGTGGAACTTCTTATTCTAGCATCTCCACGAAACATGGGATTTTCATCCCCTTTAGAGACAAGAAGTATTTCAGTATCTATATATTTTACTGTTTTTACCTCCCACTTATTTTGATATGCATGTTCACTAAGTATGTACTTTCTGTGAACTCTGTGACTCTTGGAAATAGCTTTACCTTTCTACATATTGCATCAACAACTATGTCAGACAAAGGTAGAATTTAAGTAGTTGTCTAGCTGAAAAGGCTTTAGATGGCAAATAGAAATAATTGTCTCTCTCCGTTGGCAAAAGAGGGCAGAAAATCAGATCAAGTATGAATTTAAAAGAAAAAACAGATTAAGTAACTCAGCAAATAAGGAAGGAGAAATTTGCACATTACTTGGACTGTGCTTACAGTTGAATTAATATGACAAGATACATATTTTAACCATACAGTACCCTGGAACATACCTAAACCTTTTCGATATGCAAATACAATGCATTGTTGGTTCTTAGTTACATTTTAAGCCAAAGGTAAAATCCCTACCTGGCAGCAGGCCCTAATTGATTGCTCTGACATAAAATCTGGCAAAATATAGCCCTTACGGGCTTTGCAGATTTCCGTAAGTAATTTATTCCAATATAGTGTTGCCATTGTTACTAAAGGTACATAGCTCTTCTAAGGGGCTGGAGGCAATTCTGATTCATCCTTCAGTAAATGTGATCATGATCTGACACAATCTGATAGAGCTCCTCAGTCTGGTTATAGCTATTGTTCATTTACAAGAACAATGAGCAATTCATATTTAGATAGAAGAAAGGCTTTACCTGCCTTATGTTGGGTATAATGTTGTCAGCTGGACAAAGGAATATGTTATTGCTGTTATACAATCAGCACAATATGTTATCTACAGTATTTGGTTTCTTTCTTTAATTTGCTCAGTGCTTCATGATTTTCCTCCTACCGTGCCCGCTATTGGGTTTACAGTTTTGTACTGTTTACCATTTCCTTTGCTGATTTTTTACTTTGTCCATAGTTTACAGCAATAGGCAATCGCTTCTCTGAACTTACCCAAACCAAGTTTCTCCCTTTGCTTCTGCTTCTTAGGAGATTAGACCGATGTGATGGGACAAGCTGAAAAATTTCCATTTACTATCAGTAATGTTTTTGCAGCATTTTAACACGCAGGGATTTTACTGCTTATTGAGATTTTTAACCTTTCCTTTGAAAGCAAAGTACATTCCCACAAATGGATCACTCACCAGATTTTAGATTTTGATCGTGAGTCTGACTCAAGTCAATATGTCTCAACTAGGACCCAAAAGACTTAATTTTTTGCACAATATTGATGCTTTCCCTATATTTTCCTTGCATGCTGCAGACTTCTTAGCAGCGACTGCAAAATTCTTTTCAGTTTCTGAAAAATGAAAAAAAAAGTAAAATCAAGAAATCTTATGTATAGAGATTTTGAATCTCATACTGGAAAAATATGTATTATTTTCTGTTTTTTTAAGTTCACATCGACCCACATACCAGGTAGCCCAAATCTTTTAGTTATGAATCCCTTCAAAAAGCAATTTGTACTCCACTTTCCTAATGTACTTCTTCATGGCAGTTGTGGTTCACTGTCTCCCAAGGGCAAAGAGCAATGGGCTATTTCTGCCATCTTGCAATGTGAAGTTGGCTGATCAATCTGAATTATGCACCTGAATACCTAAAATAGTGGTCTGAACATGCTGATACACCAAAAGTACATTCTATAGGTACTTTGTGTGTCTTTCATATACCAAGATTTCCACCCCAACTCCTGCCCTTGAGGATGAGGGCCAGTAGATATTCTGATATGGCTGATAATCAACTGGGAACAAAATAATATCATGTAGCCTACTGAACAGTCATCTGACAGCATCAGATTTTTTTCTATATGGAAACCAGATGTCCGAACAACACGTCTTCAATGATGCACTTTCCTCACTGGTTTACCACCTTGGAAAATATGGTAGAGGAATCATGTCATTGCTGAAGTCATTCAGCAGCCTTGTCATGTAGCGTTTGCAACACAACAGCAGCAGCACAGGCATTAAATACATCTGACACTGCAACAGACCTCTTGGGTAAATATACTTGCCAGCTAAAGAGTCTGCACAGCTTTGGGTTAAGAGAGTTGTCAACGCTCACAACAATGTGAGTCTCATGCTTTTGGGTGGTGCCCATGTGAGAGCCCAGTTGGCTCCAGGAGCTTGACAGAGCACCCTGCTATTTGCACTTTTTTGGCAAAAAAAAGGAAAGCCATGCCATTTCTGTTGGAAACGGGTTTAGCAGCTGCCAGCAAAACTGCAGTTTCTCAGTGGTCTGTGAGCAGGGGAGCCCTCAGGCAGAGCAGAGCTGCCACTCAGTTTCAGATGGGTCTTCAACACATCTCTGCTCCGCTTAGAAAATAGCTATTGTATTTCCAGAACCCAGTTTGGGATGTCAGCGTTATCTAATTTGCAGGTGGACTTGGATGTAGAGCAAAGCCACAGGAGACAGGCAACCATATAAACCTAGATTAAGGCTTCTGTCAACTGACCACCTCCACAGGACACTCAGGGTTTCAGGGCCACCACACAAAACCTCCGTGTTTACATAGTCATATCCTGGCAACACACCGTGGCCTTTTCCAAATGCATCTTCAAAAGTGAGTTCACTGAGGAAACTTGCTCAAAGATTTATTGCTAAAGTTCAGTAATTCCAGGTAAACCCCTTTGTGGAAGCTGGTTTCACTTCTACTTCAGATCTCCCATCTAAAACCTGGACATCAACCTCTGGTTGAACCTCATATGTGCAGAGCATATGGACATAAGTCTTCTGATTCAGTATCTGTACTGCTTTAACAGAATTCTGTCCCCCCCCAATCATCATTTTACCTTTTCAACACAAAAAGCTGCTGGCATGCATGCTCTGAGGAGCGTCTGTTTACCAGCTGTGTTCAAAGGGTTTGATAACATGTTATAAAACTCCAGCAGACTGAATAGCAGCTGTTCCCTATCAATTTCATACATTTGGTCCAGAGAAGGGAGAGGATTTTACTAAGAAGAAAAATAGAGTAGCCAATAATACCACCCCCAAAAATAAATAAATATTTTTAAAATAAGTTTTTCAGTAAGCATAACATCCTTTGGGGGCCCAAAGGATGGGGCAGTTGTTTTCCAAGTGAACTTATCAATTATAAATTTTGCAAAGAGCAAAATGAAAGGAAGTGTCTTCTTTGAAGCTGGGTATGGCAGAGGAATGCAAATCTGAGGGCCGGATAACGGAGCGCTGCACATTCCATGCCGGTGCCCCACAAAATCCACCCTATCGACGTGATTATTTGGAATTTTATTTTCTTTTTTCATAAATTTTAATGTGAGAAACATGGTCTTCTAGACAAACAAGAATGCAGGCGTATCCTCTGCATATCATTGGCATTTTAAACAGCCTCGGCCTCTCTCTTCTGAAATAAAAACAAGGAAGGAAGTGATTACTGTGGGATTTGTACAACTGCGGAGCCCAGCTGATAATGCTGATAATAATAAAACCCTCCGTGTAGCCATGTTCTCACCAGGAGAACTCAAAGAGGTTCTTTGTTTGCTTGTTTGTTTTACAGAAGACATTTATACCATTAGTCCCTTTTTTTCCAGGTGGTGAAGCCGAGGCACAGAGGAGTGAAACCTCACAGTCAAGGCCAGGAAAATAATTCCAGCCTCTCAGCCCCCAAGGTCTTATCTCTACCCACTACACCGGCTTGTTCTTTCATGCACTACAAGGGATTGTCATAATGGAAAATCTCCATCGTAGCATTTCCTCCTTCTATGGATTAAGTACATCTAAAGAACAGCTGTATTAGGGACTCTTTTATTTTTGCACTTTAGGTGCCTAGGAACATGTCAGGAAAAAAAAAGACAAATTTAAAAAAATTGCTTAATCCAGTACCAAATACACAAAGCTTTTACCAGATGAAATATTTTTATTTCAGACAATTTTGGCAGATGAACAAACGCTTTGATTCAACCTGTTAAAAAAAAAAACACAACAAAAAACCAAACCAACCAACCAAAAAAAAAAAGTCTTAAACCAATGTTTTGTTATGCACTGTTCCTGATTGTGTCATTTACTTACTCAGATCTCAGACTGCACCCTGCTGCTGCTGATCAATGCGGAAAAATGTTAAGTAGGAAAATAACAGTAAAAGAATCTTCTGAATTAATGTCTGAGATGAAACGTGAACTTCCCCTGCACGCATGTGCTTTCTTTAAAAAAAAGTTATGCTCTGTGGAAATGGCAAGAAAAAACAAAAGTGTTACCGTGTCCCCCAAGGTATTACAAGGAACAGGGAAAGCAAACATACCTGGAATACATTTAGCATGCGAGGGTGACTCCGATCTTCTTAGAAAGACTTTGCACAATTAAGGAAACTATATCCCTTTAGATCTCTCCGTGAGGATTTCCGTAGAAGTAATGAAAAAAAGGACACGATAGTTTTCTGAGACAGAGATAAAGAAATATGATTCTGAGAATGTTGCCATGATGATATGAAGAGAGGGAAAATAGCATAAATTCAGCTACAACACAAATTTTCTTTGTCCTGGGGACAAAAAAACCCCACAGAGATGATGTAGTTTGCGTGCTTCAATGCTGAGCAATATATGAAAGCAGCTGCTCTGAGAGGTGCTCGCCCTGTTACATGTGAGACCATTGTAAATTTTGTAAGTTATGGAATTGGGAACCAACCTTTGTCGCATGAAAAACCGATGACGAGAGAAAGCAGCCTGGCTTTCATGTAAAGCAGTCTGGTCATGGATATGTGAGCGAACAGCTCTGACTTGTCAACGCATGATTGCACTGCATGACCAATGGAGATCGTAAGACATCTCTTCGAATGAAATAATGTCACAAAAGTAATGTGTCCCCTGAAAATTATCATTCTTGGTCAAATCTTCACTTGGCCAGTGGTGATCACTCAGTATTTGGTCAAACCATCAGGAAGCTCCAGTTCTAGTAGTGCTCCTACCATTGCCACAGTTGGAAATGGGCACAGAAAGACACACAGCTTGGTTTCCTCCTATTCCTTTTATGTCAAGGAGTATAAAGAATAGTATCTTGACTGAAATCGTTGTTATCTTCCAACAAAACAAAATGCAACTAAAATATCCTAGATACTTGAGAGAATAGCTTGGCTTCATTGTTTACTTCTGACCAAAAGAATTTGCGTCTGGACTGAGCAATAGATAAGGCATCAAATTCTCTTCGTACCTTTCGGCATGTGCCGAGGCAGATCATAATCTATTTTATTAATGAGCTATTAATGTTTATTTATTAGTGACTGTTGGATTGTTCAAGCAGTTGGTTTTAACCACTCTAAGGGCTGTTCTACTCAAGACAAGCTGCAATCAGACTTAAAACATGCTATAAATGAACGAGGTGCTGCATAACTTCATGAAGAATATTTGTCCATTTCTAGAATAAGTGACGAGGACTCCAAAATGGGATTATTCCCACCAGTATAAGATGAGTCCTTCAAATCCAATGCTCCCTGGTAAAAAAGTCATGCCTTGCTAGATTTCAAAGTGTGCCGAGAACTGCAATCACATCCTCAGGGTTTCTTGTTTGTCGGTTTCTAACAGATCTACAATTGCCATTGGCTCAGCAATGTTTACAAATGGATTTTGTGCTTTCATTCTCTTGGAAACCAGAACAAACCATGGCCTTCCAGTCCTCAATATTTTTGTTAGCAAACATCTTAAGCTGACTCTTTTAATGCAAAAAAATAGACACACACGCACACGCAAAACCAACCTAGAACTTTGCACCGAGTTCCTCAAAAGTAAAAGACACAAATTTAGATGTCTGTGAATAGAGAACTACATAAGAATCTTATGTGTAAACTTTCTTGCACTCTGTTAATTCAAAGCTTTAAATCAGCTTTGTACTAAGTCTGCTTCCTTGTGATACAATCTATACTCTCCATGAAAAAATTGAATGCTCTTCAATTGGGCACTCTTTGTGCTACTGAACGAAATAAAGGATGTCTTGTTATTACTTTTGAAAATTATCTAGGAAAAAGCTGTATGTATCCCTAGTATCTTTCCCTATTGAGAGAATTTCTTCCCCCAAACTTCTTTATTCACAGGACACCTACCATTTGGAATAGATGGGTTGGTCCCACCTTTAAGATGGATACGGTGCATATGAAGAAGACCATTGATTCAGGCAAGATCTGTTCTCCCCACGCAGTAAAAGTGATGAGATGCCCTGTCAGGAAGATCAGGTGTTAGTGTGCCCAGGTTTATGCTGCTCCTGTTGTGGCACAATTACTCTGATTTGTTTACATGATGCTGAAAAAGCAATTGCAAATGAATGGAAAGTAAAGCCTATTTAAAAGGAAAAAAAAACCCACCAACCAACCAAACAACAAAACAACAACCAAATGTTCAAATGTTTCCTGCATGTGGATATCCTCCTTTGGAAGATCACTCAGACAACTGTATTTCAAGCTGTACCAGTTTTTCAAGCCAGTGAGACCAAAACACCATGTGCTGAAAGCTGATACTACCGTGTAACCTGGTTGTTGAGTGCTGATTAAGCTATTACACAACCCTGACCTTTGCTGAAGAGAAAGTTCTGGGTCTGCTTCCTCCTTTGCAGGGAGGTATGGCCATGCACAGCCCCACAGGGACCAGAAGAGCCTGCATCACTTTGTGTTTAGCCCAGCATGTCCAGTTTGGCCAGCCTGGTGGGTTTTGTGCATGAAGGTTATTCCTGATGCTAATCCAGCTTTCCTCATCCCACCTCCCTGCTGGTGGCAGGCGTGGGTGAGGTCCACTACAACACTTTCATGGCTGATGCCTAGAAGTGGCCTCAGTTTTCTCAACCTGCTCGTGTATCCTCTAACAAGGAAACCAAACCATAACCCCATCTGCACCATGTACTTGGCCCATCCCTGTCCGTGTGTCCTCTCTCCTCCCTTATCACCTCTTTGGTTCCTGCTCTACCAAGAAAACCTCAGGTAAGTTGCTGGCTCCTCATCTGTTCTACCTGATTCTTCACTCTTTATTTTCCTGTTTTGGTTTTTTTTTTTGTTTGATTTGGTTTGGATCAGTTTAAGTTGGTTGGTTTTGGATTGGTTTGTAAGCCTTTTGAGGCAAGGATACTTTGGAGATCACCTTGCACAATGTCTGCCATGACATGGACCTACTTTTAATGCCTCCTTAGATGAATGGAGCATTAATCCATTTTGTCCTATCCCACTTATCATCAACATCTCAGCATATGGAGGTAGATGGTAAACAAAGATTGTAAGGGCTTCTATTTCTATTTCTTTGTTATTATTCTGCTAGGATGCAGTATTACAGATGCTGAGGAAATGGGAGTATTAAAGATACACAGATTAGGCTTAAAGAGCAACTGCTTTCTGAGGAAAGCTGGGATACAAACATTTAAAGATTGGCTCCTAAACTTTTTTGAGTCTTATTCAATTAAAATCCTGAAGAATTTGTCAGAAAAAAAGCACAAAAAGGAATAATGTAGCCAGAGCTATAAATATTTATAAATGAGCAAAGGTAAACAGCTGGTAACTTTATCCTATACTCCAGGGCTCCAGCAATTATGTTCTGACCAGATTTTAAAAGCCAGTCGAGGAACTTAATTGTTGAGAAAAAGGCTCAACAGGCCAGTTAAACAGGACAAAAAATTGCTGTCTGCCTGTGCCACGCAGGAAAGCCAGAGCCTCGTAGGCTTGCCACTGCTATGCAAAAGAAGAAGCTGCCATAGCTTCTCACGGCAATGACTCTGAAAGCACAGCAAAAAAATAAGTCTGTCTTTTATACCTGAACTCACGGTGAACAATTAAGGTCTAAATAAACCCGACGATATATTCTCAGCGAAGGCAAGACCCACGGCTTGCTGAAGAAAGGTATCATTAACAGGCTCACGCTGGAAAATGATTCTGGGCTCGGTGTCAGATGATAGCACAGCATGAGAGAGGATTTCTAATCGAATTTGGTCCAATATGATTCAGTTAATTCCTTCAAATTAAAAAAAGTAATTAACACAGAACATAATTGTTATGCACTTGCAAGGCAACGTGCTTTCATCTCTTTTTTAATAACTGCGGGTTATGTGTTAGATACTGATATTTAGCCCTAGGGGCTTATGCTTGGAAGATTTCATTTTGGTACCATACTTGATGCATGTAATTAAATATGTTTGCTATTTATAGGTAATAATGAGACGGATATGCTGCATTTTTCCGTGCAGAACTCAGAAGCTATGACATAAGTGAGCACCCTATGTGGGACGGAGCAGACACCTCAACCTGTTTGGGTAGAAGAGCAACCTCTGTATGGTAGCTCATCTTTGCATCACCTAATAAACTATAATATTACATGAAAATATTACATTAGGAGAATATCCCACAGAGTGTTGTTATTCATCCATTGCTACAGTACCGTAGTATGTGGGGAAAGGGAAAGTAAAGCTAAAGATGAGTTTCTAAATCCATGCTTTTAAGTTAGTAGATGTCGGAACTTTGCACCCCAGAGTTTTAAAAGAGCTGACTGAGGACTAGGAATGTTTATTTTCTATAAACTTGCTGGGTGAACTTCAGAACACTCGGGAGGTAACATACCATGTCAACGGTCACATAAAAAATGCACAAGGAAGGTTTTCTTTGTCAAAATTTTAAATTAGGGAAAAAAGAGATCATGTTAATTAATTTCAGACTACAGAGAGAAAGTTACATAAAGTTGTAATACTTTTGATTTGCTCAAATGGTTGGCTTAGGGTAGTTACATTAATAAGGGATTGCTGTATATTTTTTTAATCATAAAATTTAGTTGTTGAAGACACAGAGAGAACTGAAAAATAAAATACTTATTAGATTGTTGAACCATGTCAAAATGTGGTCAAGAGCAGCAATGAGAATTGAGGGTGTTTTTATTTCCAGCAGGAACCCCCAGAAGACAGGTTTTGAAATGATGAAGATTTTTCTGACGTTTTTTGTAAGGACCTACTGATTCACAGAATGGTAATCAATTAAAAGAAGAGACCTTCAGTACAGAATGAGTGGGAACGCTTGCTACATGGAACATAAACACTGTGTGTTTTAAGGAAAGCCCAGATAAAGGGATGTTTACAGAAATCCACAATGCAAGCAAATATTTCAAGATAGGAAACAGTTATTCTGAAAGCAATATTGGTTCCATAGGACAGTCAGCTCATCCTCAGCTCTCCAGGAAACACTTTGGCCAAAAGGAATGAGGGAATCGCTGAGTACAATGAGAAATCCAGTTGACAGTCCAAGTGGTGATGAATGGGAGAGGACTCACAGAAGATTCAGCAGAGCAATTGAAAGAACCTAATAATACATTCCAATGAAAGAGCCCAAGAATCCAGTTTGTTTCTGTATGACTTTGATGTAGCTATTAGCAGGATAGAAGAAAAAAGTTTGATAATTGTGAGTTCTCCAGTCCCATCAGCCAGGACGTGCACAGGGTTCAGTGAGTGAAAACAGAAGTTACATTAACTCAGACAAGGAATGAGGAAATTAAATTAAACCAGAATGTAAATTAAAATGCAAATTAGCTAGAATAATTGCAGTTTTGCTGGTGTACCTTATGAGCTTCTTTTCCTCCAGTGAAGATGTAGCTTGTCAAAGAACAGTTTGTTTGATAAACCTGTCCCCCATGAATTTTGCTGGCATAGTCATATTTGTTATAAATCTGATTTGTTTATACTTCAAATCAGCTTACAAATCTCAGTAAAATACAAGTGTAGGGAAGACCTATAGCTCATACTAACCTTAACAGTCATCATCTTCTTTTGATAATTTGGAGTCTAGGATGGCTTTTACCCAATATAAAATATTAAAACTCATAAAGCCCATTGATTATGACGTCAGGAAGTTTCTTGAAATAATTTTTTTGTGTGTGTCCACTCTTAAACCATGCTGAAAACATCAAGATCTTTGTCATGATTTCAAATCTGGTATGAACTGCATTATTCTGTGTAGGTTCTCCTGATTTGCAGCACTCCAAGTGACAAATGCAGACCCAAAGACTCCAAACACAGAGGTAAAGTTAGTTACACATTCATAATGTGCCCAAATAGAAATTCTACTGGCAAAACTGAGTCATGTCAGACTGAAATCCAGGTCTGTCAGTTATAAAAACTAGAGGGGAAAACATCCTCTTTGAAAGAATGTCACTTTGTCAAATCAAAAGTGATTTAATTCTCCCAATATAAACATCTTTTTTAATATAACTTTTTAATATCCATTTATATAAAAATAAAGCATATTTTTTTTAGAGCAGAGACCAGTTTTGTTAAAATTCTAGATTCCAGTTCTCATAGAATGTGTCATTATACCTACGTAATCATATTTTCTGCGTGCAGGTGAATGCCCCCTAACAGATCCTGCTCTCATCCTCGTTAAACTGTCAGTAATTGGAGATTATACACTTGGAGACTAAGGAATTGTAGTTTACCCGCACTGCAGGAGCTGAAAGCTGAATGTGGACCGTTTGGTGTGCGGTGCAGTCCATATGAAGTATTGCTGTGCTAAATAAATGTTACAAAAACCACACCACAGGATATTACTTACAGTCAAAGGATACGCTCCTAAAATATTTAGCTATCAAACTGCAAAACAAATTCATTGTGGCTCCCAGGTCCACTGAGAGCTGAACGAGCTTCATTGTGAAGACTTTAGAACAGCCCAAATAGCTGAGACAGCTCAAGTTTGTAGCCAGTGGAAAAACAATCACTAAAAAGCTTAACACTCCATAAGCTGATTTTTATAATGTTAGATCCAAAGCATTGATTTTATTTTCTTCTCTTTACTGCCTTCAGCTTTTGAATTTAAAGCGGTATTTTAAGCCACATATTTAAAGTCAATGCTTTACTGGAAACTTCATTTAAGCTGACTACAGATCTATAAGATCTGTGGCAAAGACTGGTATTGCTGAACTCATGAACTGGGGAAAAATGTAGATAACTGACAATTCAGACTGCAAAATATCATGTATTGCTCTGTAATTTGACCTGACAGATTTGAAAAGACTAGTAACAGACAAGAAAAAGTTGCAGGTATGCATATAGAGTTGAATAGAAAGGGAGGAGAGAGGTCAGGGTGAAATGGTAGGATTTTCTTTCCCAAAGACATGCGCAAGGACAGAATTCTTTTCTTTCTTTTTTTTTTTTAATAATAATAAAAAAAGAGTGTACAACAATCTATAAAAATAAATGCATTCATGTATGATATCTAAAGGGCAGCATGAAAAAAAACCCCAACAAAAAAAAGAATAAGCAAGAAGGCAAAAATCACAGAAATAGAGAATTACAGAAGTTGTTAGGAGGAACATTTAGCCCACACAAGCAATCTAGCTCAAGCAAGCTAGAGCCAGATCCTTACAACCACATCCACTCAAGTTTTGAATATCCCTGTGGCTGGTGACTACAACCTGTCTGGGCAATCTGTTTCAGTGTTTGACCACCTTCACAGTGAAAAAATGTTTTCTTGTATTCAGATGCAATTTCCAGTGGTTTGATCTGTGCTCCTTTTTCACCCATGCAGGTCTTCTCCCACCTGTTTTTGATTTTCTGATTGTTGGGATGGGACTCCTGAGCTTTGAGGAGATGATCTTTAAAAATTAACCTGTTGTGCTGGACTGCTCTTCTCTCCAGGACCATATCCCATGGGATTCCTGCAAGCAGATCCCTGAACAAGCCGAAGTCTTCTCTCTTAACATCCAGGGTTATGACCCTGCTTTTTGTTTTGCTCCCTCCTAGCCAAGGAATATCAAGTGAGGAGGGAAGAGAAAGGAAGCAGCGAGAAGATTAAATGAAAACTTCTATCATTGTCCTTTACTGATATTTCTTTTCATCCTCTGCCCTTCTTACTCTTCCTTGCTTCTATTTGTGACAAACCCTTTACACATTTTCAATGAAGCAAAGACATATGGGAAGCAAACTTCCCAGACTCCTAACTCTGTTTTAAAAATGAAACTCTATCTACATAATTTCAAGTTACGGAGAACATTTTAGGACCAACTCATCTAGCTACGTAAGTTTTATGTGCTTGATGACAATTGAAACATTTTCAGATTAGTTTCCAACAGATAGACTGCAGTAAAATGTGCACAGCATTGTCAGCTATACCCCTCTTAATCCACCGCTCAAATAAAATGCATTCCACATGAGTGCCAGCAAAGCACGGGGAAACTTGCCAAACCAAAACCATAAGAGATTGTACATTCAATTCCTAACGGTGGAAGGTCAGGAGAAACTCTCTTATGTTATCTGAACTGCATTATTTTAAATTGATGCTCATCTCTTGAAAGTTGGTGTTGAAATACGGCTTCCATTCAATATCTGGATATGACATCACAAAAAGATTAACAGTTTTCCTGATATTTAAAGCGTACAGTCTGATGACAGGTTAACAATTTTTCTGGATGACTATAGGAGCACTTATTCTGGGGAAGTTCTTGATGTTTCTGTTCTCTTTCTCCATGTTTCTTTTTACATTTCCATGCCCTTCATACTTTTCTTATTTCCTTTTCAGCATGCTGGCCGAGAAAACCAAGAGCATCCTGGACTGTATCAGGAATAGTCTGGCCAGCAGGAACAGGGAAGTGATGGTGCCTCTGTAGTGGGCACTAGTGAGACCTCACCTCGAGTGCTATGTTCAGTTCTGGGTCCTTCACTACAAGAAGGGTGTTGAGATGCTGGAGTCTGTCCAGAGGAGAGCCACCAAGCTGGTGAGGGGTCTAGAGAACTTGTCCTACGAGGAAGGGCTGAGGGAACTGGGCATGTTTAGTTTGGAGAAGAGGAAGCTGAGGGGAGACCTCCTTGTCCTCTACAACTACCTGAAAGGAGGGTGTAGAGAGGTGGGTGGTGGCCCCCTCTCACAAGGGAATAATGACAGAACCAGAGGAATTGGTCTGAAGTTGTAGCAAGGGAGGTTTAGGCTGGATGTTAGGAAGAATTACTTTATATAAAGAGTGGTCAGGCACTGAAACAGCCTGCCCAGGGAGGTGATTGAGTCACCATCCCTGAAGGTATTCAAGAAACATGTAGATGTGGCACTTCAGTGCGTGCTTTAGTGGCCGACATTGTAGGGAGTGTGTTGGGGTTTTTTTGTATAGTTGGACTCAGTGATCTCAGAGATCCTTTCCAACCGTGACAGTTCTGTGATTCTTGAAAACATGATTTCCCTCCACAGAAATTTGTGTCTTCACCTCATCCTAGGATAGCTAAATTTCAAAATTTCAACTTTAGATACGGACTGAGAAGGAAAGGCAGGAGCACCAGTAGCACACAGAGAGTACATCAGATGTCACAAACAGACTGATCTGGAAGGGAAAAGCTTCCTTCACATTTCACTGTACTTAACCAAATTGAGAGAGTTAAAAAGTCCTGCAGCTGCTGAAAAATCTATTTTGGAAGTGCCATCAGAGAGTGTTTCTAAAGTAATTTGTGCTTAGCAGCTGATTGGTGGGGCTACCACTCTGTTCAGTTTCCCTGTTATCTGATTTAACCAAATAGCTTCCTGATACCCCCAGAAGCCCTGGCTCCAGTCAGACCTGGAGCTTCCAGAGTTTGAATGCTGTGATGTTCCCAACAAAATCGTACTTTCTGATGGAACCCAGTTTTACTGGGAAGTGTGCTGCTGCTCTACTCCCTAATAACACTGGCCCTAAGATTTTTTAGTCTTTTCCTGTATATGAACAGGACCATATCTCTTGGGCAACCATCCATTCCTCTCAATAAGTAGCTCCAGCATAAGAAATGGGTCTGTGATTTCTACTCTCACTGCATCTGCAAGCTTTATCTTATATATCTCCTTCTCTTATCAGCTTCCTCTCTCTTGACCTATTCACTGTCCAAAAAATTAACTGATTAAACTACAGAAGGCTTCAATTAATCAAGTATTAGGCTCATGTACCTTTGCAGAATCCCCTCCAGAACATCAATAGTCTTGTTCAACTGAAGTCACCGGGAGAGACTCAGTTTCCACTGCCAGGGACACCAGTGTGTCATACAGCATAGCTTTCCTGGGCATTTCTGGAGCATCTTGTATCTGCCATCCAGAAGCACTCCCTACTTTACAAGGAATTACTTTTTTTTTCCAATCTAATACAGCCATGGTCCTTTATTTACTCATTCTTTTATGTTTTTTAACCTTTCTGTATCACCAGTCAGCCCCGCAGAATCATTAATCCTCCCACAAATGCCTCTGCTGTAACTGATCTCTCCATGTGCTCTGTGTCTACAGGTAATGTGGGAGACTGGGGACAACTCTGCCCCCGCATTTTACCTCTCTTTGATACCAGCTTGCTTAAACAAGGTTAGATTAATTATCCTGTTTCTCTGCACCTGATTTCTTAAAGTGGAAAAGTACAGTCATTGTCACAGGTTTAGTCATGGTCGTGGTCAGGAAGGAGTCAAAATTTGCTACAAGTAATGGGAAAACTTCAAATATATTCCATTTCCACAGCCTTTTTGCTGCTGCTGTTCTGCTGATGTTAAGAAACATTCTTTGCATAGACTGTGGTATTACCCAGATAAGACAAGATAAAAAGATACAGAGTTTTCGTGTGGCCCATAAATACATACTTATTTTAATGTTATTCAACTCAGCCATGGGAGAAAATCCTTTTTGGTACTGTGGGAAGTCCCCTATTCCGAAATAATACTCTTTATTTTTTTATCAGATCCATGTGGATTTTGGAAAATTCTTGTACAATTTTTTCCTTTTTTACCAGTAACTGCATTCATTATTTTTTTATATGTCTTTTTTTTTTTTTTTCCTGGCTTTAGTGGCCAAATTGAGCAACAGAGAGTGTGCGAGAACTTCTTGCAGGCTCAGAGTAATCAGAAGCTGAGATGAGGCAACAGCATGTGAAGTGGAAACTTAATTGTGTAATTGATCATTCTGCTCAGCAATCTCTAGCACATTGACAAAGCCAATCTTTAAAACTTTGGTTGTAAATAGTAAGCATGCAAAGCAATTTATTAAGCTGGACAGGGTGCGAGCCATACACCTGTATCTTGAAATCCAGAATACTTTTTCTTTTTAAGGGAAGATATACAAAAGAAAAGCAGTAGGATAAGAGCAATAAACACCGGTAATTATCTATCCACAGGTAACACTCTGCTGTCAGTTTTCTTCAGGGTAAAACACAGAAGGATCCAAAACAGCAGCCTGTGAGAATATAGAAAATTGTTAACAATTATTTTAAAACAAGTTGGAAACCAGGTACAAACAGAAATGAAACCACAGACTGCAATTACTAAGCTATAATTCTGCTTTCTTTAATCACAGACCATATTGAGCAGCTGTAACTATTTATTCTGTTATTGCTTTATTTTATGGTGCAAATAATAGGATGTACACAAGCGTTACAATGAAAATCTCTATTTTTTTCAAAATCCCTCTTTTCTTCATTGTTGTCTGATATGTAGCTATTATAACATGCTTTATGTAAAAAATATATATTATTCTTAGCTGTAAGCCTTAATTTTCTTGCTGTATTAGTATTACTCGAGTCAAGAAACAGCTTTTGCAGCTGTCCTGTACTACTAAAGGGGATATTCTCATAATGTTTGTTCATGTGGTCAAGCTATCATTTAAATCACATTAATAAGCCAAATATAAGAAGGGGGAAAAAATGCCAAAACCTGATTAAATGTTGTTATGCGATATAATTAACTTCAGAGAGTCACCATTTCTCTGTGCTGCTCAAGTCTTGCTCAATGCTTACAGGGATGCCCATTTTTCAGCTAAGTCTCTCAAGGTAACTCATTTTAACATGCTCAATTTCAGAGTTGGCAACTCTGATGATAAAAAAATTTAGCTACACTCTTTACCTTTCTCCTGGAATAAAAAAAAAAAAAAACCAAAAAACAACCAAAACCAAAACAAACATGCAGGATGTGGCATTTGAAATGGCTTCAGTTCTGTAGAAATTGCTGTAGAGATTTGACACTGTTAATACCAATTGGAATGAATACATGAAACACGATGGAAATTCTTGCTTTTGACATTATTCCGGTCACGTTGCTTTTGACATTATTCAGGTCACGGAGTTCACAGAACAAGAAGATAAAAAACTATGGGGGAGATCCATCAAAAATAGGTCTAAAAAATGAGTGCTGTAGCTGTGAAATATTCAGCAAGGGACAGAAAGCTTTGCTATAGGGTTGCAATACTGCACCTCACAGAGATGCTACCAGCTCTACAGAGGTACGAAGAGGACAGGTGTCTTGATGACACTGTTCTCCGGTTGCCAAATGATACTCTATCCAGGGTATCCAGGGAATGTGAGTCAAGTACTAGTGGAGTTGAAGCATTTCACACCATCTCAGAGGCAGAACAGCCCCATTTAACACAAGCTCTTCCATAGCACGATTTGCAAGCATTTTGTGGAACACCACAGGTTTACAGAGAGGAAGGTTTCCTTGGCCAAGGAGAAGGATTTATTCAACATATGTCTAACACTTGCATGAAAGCCACCCTCTTGCACTGATCTCCCAAATGCCTTCCACAAGCTATATGAATTGTTGCTCCTGGTGTTCAAATTTGAAATAGAGCCCTGATAAAGCCAAGGTTTCACATAAATAGTTTTCCTCACTTCAGTTGACCATAAGGTTAAGAGGGAAGAAGAGGATGTCTCAGTATTCTTAAAGAGACTCTGATATTTGGAAAGCTGTCTCTTGGTTTAAAAACCCTTTCACACAAGCTTCTTGCACAATATTGCTACTTAGCTCAACATTCTTGCAAAAATGAAGCCTGAGCAGCAAACAGGATCCAAAGAGCCAAATACTTTCTCCTGCCTGTCAGAGCTGGCCACGAGTAGCTGGTTCCACACACGGTCAGGATGGCTGGGAGACTGGAGCGGGCAACCTGGGACCCGGACACACTCACCCCTTGCAAAAGAAGCCCAGGGACTCGGTACCCCAGCACTTGTGCAACAGAAGCACTGATGATGGCACAGAAGAAGCCCACGCCTGTGGATGGAGACAGGAGAGGGGCAAGAGTGGGGCAGGCTGGGCCAACAGGGTATACTCAGGTGCAGAAACTGGCCTGTGTCTCCACCAGTCTCCTGAAATTGGACCCTCCTGGTGGCAAGTGCATCTCTTGGCCTTGAAAATGATCAGGATAAATTGTACCATTAAAAAAAACCCCAAAAGATAAAAAAAAAATTACACCTTTTCAGTTGCAAATCCAATTACCAAAACCAAACATTAGAGAAACAGAAACATCTGGTTGAAAAATGAGCCTATCAGTGCAGCACTGTAGCTCTATTAAAACAAAGCAAAACAAAAAGCTAGCTAAAAACTAAGCTATGGGATTGGAAACAAAAGTGAAGGATGAGACAAGGAGCAAACTCCAGGATTAAAAATGCTATACTCCTGGTCAGGAGTGCATATGAATTGTATGTATTTTCTAGAAAAACTGCTACTTTACTAGTTACTTCATATCTCCTCTTTTATCTTCTTTAATGTCCCTGCAGGATTTTATTACATGGACTGTATTTCCACAAAAACAGCCTCTGATAGAGTGCACACTAGAAATATGCATATTTTTCACCGAGGGATCCAACAGGCCAGAGAGATAAAATGGTAAAAAAGGGAAAAAACCCTGGTAATTTGTCACAGGTTTTAGCTGTTAGTTTTTGTGAGGGAAGGACTGTGAATTGACAGGATTTCCCAGAGCAGATATTGGAGGCTACGCAGGCTTTTTTTTCTGGATTTACCATATATCTCTAGATGTTCCTATGTGTGATGACTATGAAGACAAGCTGAGAGAGTCAGAGTGCTCAGTTTGGAGAAGAGAAGGCTCCGAGAAGATCTTATTGTGGCCTTTCAGTCCCTAAAGGGGCTCCAGGAGAGATGGGGAGGGACTCTTGATCAGGGAGTGGAGCCATAGGATGAGAGTTAAGGGTTTTAAACTGAAAGAGGGCACATTTAGCTTAGATACTAGAAAGAAATTCTTTGCTGTGAGGGTGGTGAGACACTGGAACAGGTTGCCCAGAGAAGCTGTGGCTGCCCCATCCCTGGAGGGATTCAAGGCCAGGCTGGATGGAGCTTTGAGCAACCTGGTCTGGTGGGAGATGTCCCTACCTATGAGACACCTCCAACTGGAGGGTTGGGACTGAATGATCTTTAATGTCCATTCCAACCCAAACCATTCTATGATTCTATGATTCCTTACTTATATAGGAATTACTGCTGTAAAATTACTTTGTATAAAGTGCCCTGATGTTTTCAAACTTTTTCTTTAGCTTGCTTCAAATTACAGGTAGGCAGAGTCCAACATTATTTTTAAAACATCCTTACCATTATACCCCACATTCATTGTCTTTTCTGTTTTTCAGAAATCTACTAAAACCTGCAAGTGTAACTTCTTGAGTGTCCAAGATCTCTGAGGAAAACAACTAAGTTACTGAGGTGCCTAAATTTAGGGGAATAGTTCAGTCAAGTATCTTAGCAGAAGATAATGTTTGAACTGGTTGAGTTTTTATTTTAAAGGCTAACAAAAAAAAAAAAAAAAAAAAAAAAAAAAAAAAAAAAAGAAAAAGAAGAGAAGGTCCCCAGAGTTATGAAAACCTACTTTGCAAAGTTCCTTTGGATTTTTCCAGTTTTTCTTCTTTTCCCTTATCCTTTTATGACCTTTTCTTTGCTATAAAATAAAATAGAATTAATAATGTCATGTATTAGTTTCTTTCATTGCCCACCCCAAGACAATAATATTCCCTATTTTTCCTTCATTTTTCCCTTTGCCACTCTAACTTTTCTAAAGGTTAACAAGGGAAAAAGAGGAAAGAAAAAGTGGAAAAAAAAGTTGGATTTTATAGTGCTCAGCTGGTAAAACAGTGGTGCTAGGCATAACTCAGTATTTCATTTTTAAAAGTGAGACCAAACTGAGACAAGTCTAAATATTTAAGCTTTTCACAGAACAAAAGCTCTAAAAAACTCTCAAGCAAAATATTTTGCTTCATCATTTCATAGCAATAAAACACTGGCATTTGTACTTAGTTTCATTAAAACAGTACTTTTTAATTTCATGCAGCAAAACTTAACTTTAAGGAAGAAACCTGAACATTCAGGACAAGGAAGTAGTTTTTCCTTATCTGTTTCTGTGAGAAACCAGACATACCCCAAGCCTGTTGGCGAGTCATCATCTGAAACATATGGGGAAACATATGATCCCTTGAAGGGTCAAACGTTGAGGCACAGAGATCTGGCTACTTAGAGAGGAAAGCCAATGGTCCTACATACAACATGAGCTAGAAAAGTACCCATCCACAGCAAGCACTGAGTGCATGGCACGTCCTGCTCTAGAAAATATGTAAGTCTCAAAACCTCTCCACTAATCTGATTATTTCGGATAATGGAAAACAATCTTGTCCTCGGCTATGAAAGTTGTTTTTCCCTTTGCACATCTTATTTTGCAAGGCTGCCTTTCTTTGCTTAAGAGTGTCTTAGCCGCACTACCCATGAAGTTTTGAGGTTGAGGAAAAATGAATTGTCTGGCTGAATATTTTTAAATATTTGAATGTTAATGTCACTGGATGATTCATAATGATCACCTTCATCTGCATTTTTTTTTTATTATTTTCTTTTTCTCTTGCCTGCAATGAGTCATGAATAGGTCTGGATTACTCTTCAAGGAGTGAAATGTTCTCCTAATGGTCAACACAAGGGTCACACATACCACACACATCCCCCAAAATAGAGCTCTCAGCCCTGTTGCTATGAAATTTCAGTCCTTCCACCAGCTTTACCATGCCAGTCAGCTCCTTGCTCAGTGAATAGTTCCATTCACCTCATCAGGGAGGCAATGATTGGCATAGGGATCTGCTCATCATGACAGCACCAGGACGTTGCCCTCTCATGGGGATGGTGCCATGCTCACAGGGTGCTCTGTAGCCTTCCTAAGGTGATTTCCATTACTGGTTTCACTGGATCCTTGCAAAGGCTCCCTTGTAAATTTACGTTTAAATATGTCTTCATTCATTACGGCAAGGTCTCTTCTTCCAAAGAGGAGATTTTTGAGACAGAAATTACAAGGCTTTCAAATTCCACAGCCATGGTATCATTTTAAGCTTTCACTGCGGCTTGTGTAATTCCCCGTGTTTGCTGTTTGCCAGCCTCAAGCGTAGGGAGTTCAACAAGATTCCTGCTCTGAACCGTATTACACTGTTTCCATTAAGAAAAACAAATTTCAGGGCCAAGGAAATGTTATGACTCAGCTTTGATCCTGAGTATCTTTGTTTCACAAAGCAAGCGCTTCCCAGTCCGATGTCTGAAAATCCTCTCTAATTAGTGTTCCTTCGCAGGCGAAGAGGAGAACTATTGTCACCGTGTTGTCTCATTTCACACGCTTGTATTGATGCTGCATTGATGAGCTGTAACCCCATGTACTTTTAACAAGCGAGAAATACCCCTTTGTTACAGCTAACAGGCATAGTTTCAGGGCGATGAGTGCTCCGGTCTCATGGAAGTCAACAAGCACGAGCTTTAAAGAAAGAAGCCGGGCTCATCTGGGGAAAATTAGGTGCATGGGCTTATTAAACATCTCTGTTACAGACACTGCTCAGCGGCCCCAAGCAAGAGGTCCTGATGCACTGGCAGATCTGCAAGGCAGCAATGTATAGTCCCCATCTCACCACACTTGACCCAAGCAGGAAGGTGGCAAAGTTAGCATGAAGACAAAGACATGGATCCAAGGATATTCATTAGCAGCTTTTGAAAGGAAAGGGGGCAGCAAACAGCATCCACCTGCACCATTTTTTTTTTATTATTTTTTTTGGTGCTTTAAGTGGACATTTTTTCTCAATGTCTTATGCAGGAGAGAGAAACATGCAGGGCTACTGAATAGGCTCACGGTGAGGATGGTTAGCACCATCCAAACAGGATCAGGAGGTGGTTATTCCGAGCTGCTGCTGAAAGGGCAGTTAGAAGAAGCTGGCAGCCCTGGGCAGGGAAAAATGAATGCCTGCTTGTATCTAAAAACAGCTGTCAGACAGGAAAGCAGACAGCAGGTTCTAAGCTTGTTTTGTTTCGTTTTCACAGCTACATAATGGAAACACAGAAGAAATTATGTCATCTTTAAAAATATGCAAAAATTAAAAAAAAACCCAGTAAGTCGAGCATCCAAATGTTTCTTAGAAGTAGTGTGACTTGGACACAATTTACAGCATGTGTTTTGCAATTATTTATTCAAGTCAGTGGTGAATGCTGGCCTGTCAGTATCATTTGGTATCTACTATGGGAGGGTCTCTGGAGTCCTTAACATAGAAAGGACATGGAACTGTTGGAAAGAGTCCAGTGAAGGGCCACGAAGACGATCAGAGGGATGGAGCACCTCTGCTATGAAGACTGGCTGAGGGAGCTGGGGTTGTTCAGCCTGGAGAAGAGAAGGCTCCGGGGAGACCTTAGAGCAGCCTTCCAGTATGTGAAGGGAGCTACAGGAGAGCTGGAGAGGGACACTTTGTCAGGGAGTGGAGTGACAGGACTAGGGGTAATGGCTTCAAATTGGAGGAGGGGAGATTTAGATTAGATACTAGAAAGAAAATTTTTCCTGTGAGGGTGGTGAGAGCCTGGAACAGGTTGCCCAGAGAAGCTGTGGCTGCCCCATCCCTGGAGGGGTTCAAGGCCAGGCTGGATGGGGCTTGGAGCAACCTGGTTTGGTGGGAGGTGTCCCTGCTCAGGGCAGGGGTGTTGGAACTGGATGATCTTTAAGGTCCCTTCCAACCTAAACCATTCTATGATTCTATGATTTAATGATTCTATGACCTCAGTGTTAAGAAACCCAGCTGCATTTATTTCTAAGCTTTTTCATAGCCCAAAACTCGTACCCGTACCATGAAGTGGTGTTTTTCATGGGCTCCACTAATCTGAGATAGCCTTCATGCCACCGTAAAAAAGATTCATAAATGTCCACCAATTTCTATGTATATCTTGATACTTATAAGTCTCTAATGGAAAATGACATGATGGACCCCAGGCCCGTGGCTCACAAAGAAACGGACAGGGACCCCGAATTATGATCTAGTGAATGACAAGCTAAGAGAAAAAATTTATATTGAAGTTTTTTCATCTCTGTACTGTCTGGAAATGGGTCTCTAGGAAATTATTTTCTAGGGATTTCTGGTGCATCTTAGTTTCAGGAAAATCAGTGGGATTTCTACTACTGCCCATGGTTAAGTAAGTTCGTCATCCCTGGCACAGTGGGCACAGCTCAAGAGATCCCCTTTGCATCCTCATCACCTCAACGAGAGCCCACCCAGCCACACTTCAAAAACCCTGAACACCTCGGTGCACCAGAGACTCACTGCCCAGAGAGCCACGTGGAGCTTGGGTCACCGACCTCACCAACCCTTGCATCCCTCCAGGAGGGATGCAGGGTTATTGCTGCTGGCTGCTGTCACCCTGGCAAGGGTTGGGCCACATAGCCAGAGGAGTCAAACCCTTCAGGTGAGGACATCTCAGGCTGTATGCTTATTAAGGACTCATTTCCCTCTCTCTTGGATCCCAGCCGAAGGGCTGCCAGACAGCCAGTCCTAGGGTGCTCTAGCCGGCAAGGAATTTAAACAAGCAGCTGTTTTGGCTTCCAGCCTAGTGTGAGGCTATTTCACACAACACAGAGGGTGAAATCCACAAGTAACAAGTTCTCATTTCAGTCAAACCTTAGCTTCAGTCAAATCTGAGCTTCACGTCAGGTTTCCTCACTTTGCTGGTCCCTTAGGAGAATACCTCGGCAGTGGGCTTAAGATTAGACCTTACTGAGATGCTTTAAAAAACAATAATTCCTCTTTTTTTCAAACAGTGAAGTCCTTCAGACATATTATCTTGATACTTCCAGATTATCAGTTCATTATTGGGTTGAAAGAGCCCCCTACGAGCAATCCCACTGATTTCATGAAGTGCTGTGGTTGTGTCATCATCGAGAAGGTGGATACGCTTTAGCTGGAGCCAGAGTGATTACCACTGGTGCATAACATGGTCCTCCAGTGTAGTGAAGGTACTTTTTTCAAAGATGAGCAGCAGCACCTTTATCTCATTTCTTAAGATTGAATTTCTCATGCTTTAAGTAGTGACAAAGTAGCTTCCTGCAGATATCTGTAGAGTGCCATGGTTCATCCTACAGTATTCTAGAGTAGTCATTTGATAATGATATATTTCACCTCTGCACAGAAATGTTCCTCTAGTTGTATCAGTAAGTTATAGTTTTTTATCTTTACCCTTATCCTAGGTGATGTGATAAATCATACCCAGTAGCGGCCAGCCCTGTGAGAAGGTACATCAGTTGTACTACATGTAGAGTTAAGCAGCCTTCAAGAAAATATGGAATGACATTCTCATTCCACGGAAATGAATGACAGAATTCTACAATTTTATCTCTCCTGAATAACAATTTTCATATCTCCAATGGAGGTCAAGGTTGACTGACCTTCAGTAAAAATGCTCTTGTTCTAACATTGCTCATTGAAACTAAGTGAGTTAAGCTAAAAAATTAAAGTACTTTAAATAGCATTAAAAAATCCCCTTTCATTCCTTTAAATTTTGCTGTCAGCCCTTGTGATTCTTTCATTTCACAGGTACCCCAAATCAATTTACCAGCTTAGTGAAGAACTGACTATTTGTTGAAGGAACAAAGAAATAATGAAAATAGTGGTAATTCAGAAAACATACCTCTCTGAGGTGTATATCAGGAAGATTTACGGTCTTTTACTTTTTCTTTTTCAGTTCTGATTTGTTAGAAAAGTATTTAATTTCAAAGAAGCAATTATTTTGGGTAATCTAGTTTCTAAGATGCTTCTGAAATCAATTCTCTATTCAGGCTCTCCCACAACAAGAAGAACATTTAATGATACTTTGAAAATTAACCTGACTTACTGAGTTGCATCCTCTTTGTGTACTGCTGGTCATTTTTCTGTGAGTGTTCAAGTGACTGTTTTATCTTAAGACATAATTGTAGACAGCACCATTATTCCCATAAGTAGTCCCATCACTATATAAACAAACATACTTAATTCACTACTTAGTTCTGCCATGAAAACATGGGAGCTAATTAATATAATTCATTGTAGAGTGAGTGCAATGCATTTATGTAAACTTTTGTGCCTTAAAAATTTTTAATTAAAGGGCAGGCTCCTGCTGAGAAAATCTAAGCCTCCTAAACACAGGCTTAGTTATGCTTTTGCAGACCACCTAAAAACAGTGCAGGCATTCCCAAAGGTTTCAGACCACAGACTATAAAACACTGCAGAGGGTGATTATCTAAAAAAAAAACAACCTAAAAAAAAAAAATCAGATGCGTGATATAATATGTCAAGAATTAATTTTAATAAAAAAAGCAAAAGAGTGCCATAGAAATAAAAAAAAAACCTGAGCAAAAAGAAGAATCCATGCATCTCCTTGTATAGACCAAGAAAAGCCCACTAAAACTGCATGTAGGGGAAAGCAGACAAATTCATTGTGAGTCAAGCCTGAATATAAAATTCAACAAATTCAGCTTTTATCTGTACAGTCTGTAAGCCATTATTTAATAACCTGTGTGAAATGAGTGATCTCAGTAAAGTGTCTGGATGATTTGTAATTATAGTTCATTTTTAAAAGGGCAAACTCGCTGGAAAATTCCCAAAGGAAAAGGAGCAGGAGTTTGTGGAGCCTTTTGTTCTGCTGCTTAAAGCAGAATACCTCACATGATGGTCTGGGGAAGAAGTCACATGCTTCCTTTGGATCCGTATGGAGGGGACTTCATGCATTTTTTGTAACAGCACCATACAGTGCGTCATAAAATGGAAAGGGTTAAGAAAACACGATGAAAATCCTAACGTGTGTGATAGAATGCAAAAGGTAGGGAGCGCTGCTGCTAAGCATGGGAATAAAGAAATGTATAGAGCTGAACGGTGGCCAGATTTCTTGAGCAAGCAGCCATCCGAAAAGCCCTGCTTAAACTGGAAAGGCACAAATCCTCACTGTACTACTGGCTCGAAAATACTTCCATATGTGCCTTCAAGCCCAGAGAGAATTGCCGGTCCTAGCGCTTTTGCTTTGTTTGCTCCTTCCGGGCAGACGTGAGAGGTCAATCAATAGAGTGGCCCTAATGCTAACAAAAAGAAATTCATTAGACTCCTGGGTTCAGTGAGGATTCCTGGCATGAGCGTGTTCCATGACGCAGGCATCTCTTCGGTCTCTGGTTAATAGAGGTTTTATATAACTGCATGTTTCCAGGCTGGGGCCAGGAGATCACAGCTGGACAGCACCAGCTCCTAGCTCTATGAAAGGACTAATATTTGTGAAATTCCCTCTCCTGCAAAGGCAACTCTTCAAAATAGCTATGTCTGACGTGGAAAATAGAATTTCATGGCTCCTTAAAAGGCATTCAAGCTGATTATACTCCAAATTACTCAGAAGAAAGAACGAGGTTCATTTTTAGGGTAGGAATGCAGAACCAGCAATAGGATGCAATTCTCTTTAAGATTAGAAACAGAGGCTGGTAGCCAGATACTGGTTTTCGAATTGCCAGAGGAAGCTTAAAACTGAATCTGTTCTTACTCCTAAGAGAGCCGTGGTGAGCTGGGGTTACTGAATGAATCATGTTCTTCATGATGACTCAGAGACTTTGAAAGAGGCCCAGCTTTTAAATGGATGTTGGGATTTGGGGGTCTTAATAAATAAGCGCTTGTTTTTAATATACAGATAGTTTTGTTACACCGAGGTTATACAAGAGTTCTCCTTCTGGTTTAATGCAGTGTTGTACTGTACATACAGGAGTACATTTTGTACTGTACTAGGCTACGAGGCATATGGGATTTATCCCCAGTGATTTTTAATATACTTTTCCTATTCATTTTAATTCATTTGTAATGAATAGTATGGTCAAATGTAATGGCAAAGTTCCCTCTGAACATCAGCACAGAAAGAGGGATGGGGGCTGAGAAAGAGCAGAGTGGAAGGATAGTATGGGGTTGGAAGAGCCTCTGGAAACTTGCATGCTGGTGGCACAGTATGCAAAATTCTTTCTGTGTTTGCATTCTGGACCTAATTCCTAACTTCGTTTACTTTCCCTTTAGCTGCCAAGTGCCAACTTATTGCTGCTGCTACCACTACTACAGTGATCTCCAGCTGCTACGAGGTGCATGATACCTCCAGATATTCTGTACACACACCCCCAAATGGGATGGTTTCAAGTGTGTAGTTTTGCAAAGCACCTTGTCAATTATCTTTAAAAGCCCATTTAAGAACAACCCACAAAGATGAATTATAGTTTCCAGTGGCATCACAAGTATGCTTCAAGTCACCCTGCTGGGTTTTATTACTTTGGTATCTCTGTAGCAGTGCACAGAAGACAGTGCACATCACTTAAGGCCAGACTATGAAAAGACATTCCTAGGAGTTAAAAGATATAGTTTCCAGATGGCAATTCTGAATTTCAAGGACAGAAGCTGGATTTGACTTCTCCACTGTAAACCCACCCTAGTTGTTTTTTTTTTTTATTTTTATTTTTTTTTTAATTCAACCATATTCCAGACTGGACAACATGTATTTTCTACTTCCTTGTCTAGAAGTGCTCAAAACTTGAAATCAATTTGAAATCCATTGATCCCATGAACTTTTTGCTGTTGAAACATGGAACAAACAGTAACAGCTGGCAAGATTTTGGTGCCAGTAATTAATAGTCAAATACCCATCCCAAATCAGCCCAGATCCCAACAATCTCATATGGGCTACAGAAGGAATAGTCATGAAACACAACTTCAGTCTAGATAATATCCCTGGATTCCCTCCACAGAAGATGAAGAAGAGAGATGAAGCTTCTCTGCAGGAGCACCTCCTTTGATGACCAGAAGGGACATATGTGAATATATTGCTGCATGTTTACATTAAATATAATCACATTTTTCCACTTTTGCAAAAAAAAAAGAAAAAAAAAACCAACCCAGACATTCCTTTCTGTTATGCTGAGAAGCAATAGCATATAGAGTTGATCATATCCCACAGCTCCAATGAGATCATGGAACAGAAAGAATCATGAAGAGTTGGCCTGTCCAGACTACTTTTTCAGCATAATGGGTTGTACCTAATGAATGTCAGGATCACTGGACAAGCCTGTGTAGCAACAGGATGAGGGGTATTGATTTTAAATTGAAAGAGAGAAGATTTAGATGAGATTTCAGGAAGAAATTCTTTCCTGTGAGGGTGGTGAGAGCCTGGAACAGGTTGCCCAGAGAAGCTGTGGCTGCCCCATCCCTGGAGGGGTTCAAGGCCAGGCTGGATGGGGCTTGGAGCAACCTGGTTTGGTGGGAGGTGTCCCTGCCCAGGGCAGGGGAATTGGAACAGGATGATCTTTAAGGTCCCTGCCAACTCTAACCATTCTGTGATTCTATGATTCTATTATAATAGTACTCTTTTTCTTCCTCTCATTGGCTGAAATATGGCATTGCCAATCAGAGGATTCAAAAGAGCCCCTGCAAATCCCTGTGCTGATCAAGGAAGGGGACATTTAGCTGGATGGAAGCTGGGGTAATATTATTTCCTTCCACCAGAGCTGCATCAGCAAATAACTCTGCAGAAGTGGTCTGAAGTGTTTCTTTTCCCTGTTTGAAATCATAATTCCAATTTTGCAAAGACAAAAATCAGGTCAAATCCCTGTAGTTTCTATCTTACATATGATGCAGCTCTGTAAGCCAACAGCCTATATATTTGTGAAAGAGTTGCCACCCTGGGAAATCAAATTCAGTCCCAAAAGGCAAATCTTAAGTGCTTTTTAAAATCTAAATGGGACATTTTCTAGAAAGGAATCTAGGCAGCAATAAATAAAAATGATTTTGGGATGGTTTTGTATCCACTTTTGCTCTGCAGTCTTTGATGGATTTTAATTTTTTTTTAATATTAATTTTGAATCTTGCTGAGAGAAACTGAACAGATAATTTATAATGTACAGATGTTTATTTTATTTTGCCCCGTTTCTGGCTTATGAGCTGCTCTTGAATTGGTCTTTTTGATTCCTTTACATCTCACTTAGATAATTCACAAGAACTAGTCAATGTTTATATTATGGTTCTGTTTCAGCTCCCACTTCTGTCATGTGTATTGTTCAGCTTACAAAGAATGTATCAAACTCTTTTGCACAATTTTAAAGTTTTTTTTAGTTAATATTTGAGTTTTCCATACCTAGCTCCTTGGGTTTACAAGTGTTCAGTCCTGTAAACTTTTATTAACGGAAGATGTTTTAGGCACAAGCGATTTGAAGAGTCAAAGACAGATATTCAAAAAACAGGTGAGTTTTTACTTCAACAAGCCCTGACATATAATTAACATGATGAGAGGTAGGGCTCACGGGGTGTGTGTAATTCATCTAGCACAGGTGCACAATATTTTACTGATATTTTTGTACAAATGGCATTTATTACACTGGAGTTGGGTTTCCTGATCTGCTGAGGGGTCTCCTGGCCCACAGTTCCCACAGGGTAGCATTAAATCTCTGCACCACAATGAAAATTTCTAGCCAGGAGGAGGTGTAGTGCTCAAGGCATTCCCCCACAACCATGGCCCTTCCTCTCCCTCTGAAACCATCTCAGCTGCCCACACCAGATCCAGCTCAGTTGAGCTGAGCAGAGCAGCACCCAGGGTCTGAGGGGCTGTAGAAATCAAAGATTACTGGAGGGAGCAGGCAAGCAAACTGCAGCTCCAGCTGAATCCTCCCAGAGTCTGCACAACTTGGAGCAAATTAAAGAAATCAGCCATAATCCATCTATTGGACACCACCATCCATATGCCCAGAAAAGACAATAAATCCAAACAGTTCCAGACTTGGCTGCTCATAATAGTTCTTCCAGCCGCCGATCCGCTGGGACTGCTGTGGATGTAGGCTAGAAACGGAGTGAACAGACGCATTCATGCTTAGACAGAACACACCAGGGAGGCACGCCACAGATAAACAACGAGAGGAATCTCCTGCTTTGTAAATAACTTGAAGTGCTTTCAATTTAGCCAAAAGACTCAAAGGCGTACTTGTGATGGGGTTTCTTTGCGGAGAGGTTAGTTTCTGTCCATCAGCACAGAACCAACGACAGTGGCTGTGGTTTTTGCCCGTCTCGTTCATTTGGCCTAATGATGGAAAGATTTTTTACAAAGGAAAAGTCTGACTAGCAGTTTAGTGAGCCTTGAGTGTAATTTTATTTCCTTAAACAAAATCCATCATTTAAAGACTCATGTAGCCAATGTGTGATGCTCTTGCTCCCTGGTGTGTGTTTCCCTGCATAAAATCTGCACAAGAAGCACAAGGGCTGCTTTGTGCCATTGACATATCACCTATGTTCTTGGGGGCGGGTAAAAAGAGGGATAAAAGGAGATAATTTGAACTAAATTACATTATTTTGAAAGGGTTGGCCATGGCCGCTGAGGAGCTGCAGACACTCCAGCCTTATTTGCCTCTCTGCAAGAGCACGGCCCCGGAATACTGTTCCAGAGCCAGCTGCAAGGGAATGGAGCTATTATCCAAACTACATAGTGCACAAGAATACATTCACACACACCACTGAGAAACACCTCTAGCAATATGCAGACATATCTACTCTGTCCTGGCAGAGCTGACCTAAGCGTCTACAGCAGGCTTGGAACCTGTGAGGAGGTTTTTTGATATTTTTTTATTTTTTTGGAAAAGAATACACAATTTCCATAGCACTGAATGATACAGAACTAGGATTAGCAGGCAAGTTTATTTTAAAAATGAAGAATTCCAGCCAGTGAAGCACAATAAGTAAATTGCTCTTGGAGTGTGATCTATATCAAAGTGTTTGATGTCCCTCCTTCTCTTTCCCAAGTGCTCTCTAATGGGAGACACAGACTGTCAGGAGTAAAGCTGAGTCCATAAGTGCCTCTGCACATTCTTCTGGGCAGGATGTTTAGCAAGGCTGAACACTCACTGCTCCAGTAATTTGCTCAAATCAACCAAGTCACCTTGCTAAGAATAAAACTGGTTGCTTCAGAACATTTTCAGAATACTAGAGCCAAAACCAGATGAATAATACAGCGCTCCAAACAGGTAAGTGTCTTTTCACCTGAAGTGAAACGCTATTAAGCTGATATTCTGCTAATGACAATAAAATCCAGATGTTTGTCCCAAACAGAACACCTCTCCCACTGTAGTACACTACATCTCAAGAGAAAACTTGATCAGGTGAATGAATTGATAATATTCATCCCCCACATTTTTTCTGATGACCCTGATAACGTTTGTCAGTATTTGGTCAGACAGAAAGGGCCTTCTAGTTCAGTCCAGTCTCTGATGTTGACAATACTAGCTTCACAGGGAAAAGTAAAATCAAGGTGCATTGTGGTGTTTCCTTTTCCCTCTCCCAGCTTTTAATGGTGTGTTCCTTAGAGCCTTCTTGAATCAGAGGCAGTAGCTTAGTCCTTAATGGCTTTTCATGGATCGCATCTACTTAGATGCAATGGGTCTGACTGCATTATGAATCCACTTTCAGCATGCAAGTAAATGTGAGGGTGATCCTATTGTCATCTGAGGCCAATGGGCTGATGGTGTTCTACTCTCCTATTTTTAAAATGAATGACCACATTGCCTTTTCGAGAGGTCTGACCAAGGGGATTTTTTTTTTTTTTGGTGTGTCCTACGTGATCCATTTTGAATTGGAAGATGCAATGGTTTCAGTGGTTGCAACGAGACTGATTTCATCTATGTGAACCCCACTGCCATCTGTAGCTGCTCTACATGTGTATCTGACATGACCTTCATCTCACATAGCGAGACAGACTTTCAGGCCAAATTCCCACATCAGCCAGGTGTAGTATGCTTCCTTATTTCCAATGCTTTTTAGGTGTGATTGTCTCTCAAGTGTGGAATAGAGTGTGAATACCTGTTCAAATTCTCCCAGCTTTGCCTCTCCAGATTATATCCAAATGGAAAAACCGCATTGCTGGGTAAAAATCCTGGAATAGTGATGACCAGAACATGACCACTAGCATAGTAACACTGGAGATCTCTGGCTGTCTGCTACTTGATGACAGGTTTTTCAAAATTTTGTACTCTTCTTGGGGACCAGTGCTCATTCATGAAACAACAGCAACATTTGAAAATTGCATTAGTGGCATCTTCATATGGGAAACCCTCTTGGATCTTTGAGATATCATCAGCAGAGAAAAAATGCATTTCTCCATGCAAAACATTCTGGAAGGAGCTTGCACGTGTGATGTAGGAATATAGGAATAGGTGGAACACTGGAACAGGTTGTCCAGGGAGGTGGTTGAGGCCCCTTCCCTGGAGATATTCAAGGTGAGACTCAACGAGGCCCTGGGCAACCTGGTCTAGTTGGGGGTGTCCCTACTGACTGTGGGGAGGTGGGACTAGATGACCCTAGAGGTCCCTTCCAGCCTGGACCATTCTATGAGTCTATGATTCTATGACATCTCCACATCCTTGCACTGTTTTTAAGTAATCACTGCTGCTCCTTTGGCTGGAGTCCCTCTTAGGAGTTCATTTTATTCAACAGGTGGATTGAAATTGAAGACAGGTTGGATCTAAACAAGGGGTTCAAATGAACTCCATTTTAAAATTTGATTTACAGACCCAGCTTTTCTAGTTCAGATCTGCTTGATCACTGTGCAAAGAGGCAGACAGAACACTTGTTCTCCAAAAGCCAGTGTCATTGATAAAGCAAGCCATATGTCGGCCCCCTCCCCTAAATGATTTTCCTTTCTCACCCTCTATCTGTAGTCATCATATTGCCAAAATATAGACTGAAATGTTTCAGACATCTTTGAAATCCTGGCTGCTTTTTGACAGTGTTTTTTGGCTCCTCCAAGCTTATTAATGAAAATGAGAGAGACTAATCTTTTGCTGGAAAGCACAGAACATTGAGAGGAAATTTTGATAAATGGGGAAGATATGTTTTGGAGAAGTTCTGCAGAATTTAAACCACATCAGAAGTCAGCACTCCAGGTGACCTGCTAGGTGAAAAATGAAGGCCACAAAAGTAAGCAGTGTGACAAAATGCCCTTACTTGTTACTAAACCATCAGGCTCATCATTTCTCCTGGAGCCTGCACTTGAAATATTAAAATCATCAGCACGGCAAGACATGAAGGAGTTGAACAAGCTGGTCTTTAAGAAATTCAAACCTTGCTCAGAAGCCAAATATTGATCTCACCCATTTAGGTGAAAACCATTTGGTAAAACAGCCAGATCTGTGGTGGTCTTCAGCCAAAGTAAATTTATTTTTGTTTATTTTATTGTGGGAGCAGTAGCTTCTGAGATTTAAATGAAATAGACTAAACTGTACTCAGTTTCAAAACAAATGTTTGGGAAGTGTCTTCACCTCCCTGTTTTTTTTCCTATTACTTCTGTCTTCTAATATGTATGTTGTCCTTTCACAGGGAAGACAGTGGAGGCAATGTGAGGGGATTCCTGGTGTCCAGAGATTCCTGTTCAAGGAAACGCAATACTCAAACAACAAACTGCTGAACTACTTTTTCCAATTTACAGTTGATACAAAAATTCCCAGTTTCAGCTTTATCCTTACTCTAAGGGTTCTGCCTCTCTGTAAAATGTTTGGAATTCATATAAAAATCAATTAACATATGTCTAAACTTAATTTTAGTTTTTCCCCAAATGCACATAAGGAATACCATCCAAAGCTTTAACGTCCACTCTCACCGAATTAATCAAAAGTTTATTAGTTCTTTTTACTTAAAGCTACAAAATATTTCCTGCTATTTTCCACTAGAGATATAACACCCCAACAAAGCTTTCAGCATTCACCTGAAATACCCTGCCCTGATAGCATGTGTTGATTCCTCTGTGAAAGGTCTTAAGGAAATTGCACTGACTTAGAGGGAAGAAGGCACTAGATTTATTTCCCTTTCCACCTAGATAGAAAGGATTTGGGAGACATTTTACAGAAAAAATCTTTCACTAAAAAGGAAGGAAGCAGTGGAAGGTGAGGTGAATATTTATTTTTTTTTCAAAAAGACAAGGTGGTACAAAGGGTAAAGGTTTGTGAATCATATTATCAATCGTTCAGGTTGGAAAAGACCCTTGGGATCATTGAGTCCAACCATCAGCCCTACTCTGCAAAGTTCTCCCCCCATTCTAGAGCTCCACAGAGGAAAGTCATCCCCTGTCCCAGTCAGGTTCATCAGAAGAGCTGTTGGTAGCACACAAGTTCCTTCCCCTTGAATGCCCAAAGGAAAAACAGCTGGGCATTGCACAGCCTGGTATCTTCACAGAGTACAAAAAGGCCATGGACCTCTGTATGGGGGCCACAGACCTCTATCTAGGGGCCAAGCACGCTGCAAACCATATTTGCTCTTCAACATAAACTCAACCTTAGGTGTCTATTTAACCGTATACCCAGGTGCTGGCTCTGGCCCCTCCTGGCACACTCATCTGGGTGTCTTCCTCACACTCGTAGTCTGTACTATCAGATAGTGCAACACAAGAAGATCTGTAAAGCAAAACATTGGGTGCAAGAGGGGCTACTGCCCACACAACACATTTTTTGGGGAAGGGTACTTCCGTTTATATCTACTCCAGTCTCATGAACCAAGCAGCTGTCAGAAACTGGTGCACATTATGAGCACTTCTGGAGAACATCTTCCAGCTTGGTATAATAGGAACAAAATCTTGTTCATATGCTCTGACATAGCTCATGAAGTGAAGCACAGCAAACAGGCATGATAGAAACACTTGCCTCAAAAACACACTTCTGATTAGAAGTGTGACACTAATCTAGGCTTACTCATAGGCAACTGAGATGTCTACAGTTGCAGGCACCCCTTTTCTGCCTAGTGGAAACACTTTAGAGGGCAGTTGAGATACTTGGAAGATTGAATTGCTATTCTAATGGGCTTCTTTCTCTCACAGTTAATGAGCTGAACTCACCTGGTGTCAAGAGGATGTGGCCAGTCTTTTCTCAGTGGTGCCCAGTGACAGGACAAGAAGGAATGGGCAGAAAATTGAACACAGGAAGTTCTATCTAAATATAAGGAAGAACTTCTTTCCTGTGAGGGTGACAGAGCCCTGGAAGAGGCTGCCTGGAGAGGTGGTGGAGTTTGCATCTCTAGAGGCATTCCAAGCCCTCCTGGACATGTTCCTGACCACTCTGCTCTAGGTGGACCTGTTCTGGCGGGGGTTGGACTAGATGATCTCCAGAGGTCCCTTCCAATCCCATAGCATTCTGTGATGTTGTGAAAGTCAGTCAAAACTCATCTTGATGTCAAAAATATTCCTATGACTTAGACATAATTTTATGAAAGGCTAAAAATAAGACAGGGGATGTGACCTGCAGAACTGATGTCAACAGGCTGCTTTGTCAAATTTCTCTGTGGGACTCTACTGTTGAAGAATGATCTTCTGCTAGGATCAGGGACTGGCATCTGCTTATAGCTGCAGTTCCTTTGGAGAGATTTAGAAGTCTATAGAGAAATGAAAGGACTTCCATGACACCGCATATAAATTATGAGCTGTGTAAATAATATATGTGTCTTGTTTCCTTGAGTCAAGTTCCAAAAAGTGAATTCTTGTTGGTAGAAAAAACTGAGAAGCATCAGCAACAACGATCTCTATTAACAGGTCCCTTTGTTTGGTGCTTTCTTTTTTTAAATTGAGACATTTCAAGTACACTGAATTGTTTCAGAAACAGTAGGAAAGATTTTTGGGTTTTGAACAATGTGATCTATTTAGTCAAACATAGCTAATGTAGTATAGAGACCACAATTTGAAACAACTGTTAGTCAGACATTAATTAGCCTTGTTTTCAGAGTGAACATCAATAGACAATGAAACCACCTAAACTAATCCAAGTGGCAAGCTAAAAACAGGCCTTTAAGTATCCTTAAAGAGGATTCAGAGGCTAGGACCCATCTGCCAGAGGTTAGGCACCTGAATCACAGTCAGACACTGGAGCCCAGATAGAAATTTGCATATTGTGTGACAAAAATGAACAGTGGGATCTTTTTCGGCCATGACATAGTCTGTGTTCTCCATCTGTCCTTGGAAAGAATAGCATGCCTCAGCCATGGAGGTTGACTTTTCTTGATATTGAATGAAGTAGTACAGAAAGGAGCAGGATGAAATAACTTTCTGGGGCCCTGTGACAACAGGCTATGGCTTCTCAAATGACCCCAAAAATTCCTACACAGCACAAAGAATGCCAGTTGTTGCATATCATAATAGGGAAGGGAGACGTTCATAGTTATTTAGAGTGTCCATGTTCAGTGGAGCCCAAGCTAATGTGGAGGAAGGTCTGGGTGTATAAGGTCCTCCTATGTCATGTTCCTCTATGCCACCTCTTGTGATCACATGCCTGGGTATAATTATTTCTATTTTCTTTCAGGTCCTGTCTCGTACCTCCCCAGAACTCACCCATTCATTTTCCCTCCCTAGCTCAGGCTCTGCCCAAACCAAGCCTGAATAATCCCTCCCTTAAAGCCTCTCAAACTATCGCTAGCTTCTTGTCTATTCTAGGTATGGATAGTTCTATCCATAACTATTCTAGTTATGGGTACCAGCTAGGCCTTTCTGCCTCACCAGCCACCTTATACTGTACTGTGACAATAAGCTCTTTCTCTACCCTCCACTTGTGTCAGGACAAACACAGTTGGGATCATTGATTAGCTCCTCACTAATGAAGAGGACTGTTTTGGGAAAGCTGGATGATGAGGTTTTAAAGATACTACATCTAGAATTTAGGTGTCTAAGGAGCAGGGCATACAAAGGTCATAAAAATGTAGGGACCTACACTATGGATGTTCAGGAGAGGCAATCTGTGCACCTGGAGCCATTTAGCATCTAATTTAAGACATCTTAAGAGACAGTAGGAGTGTGGAAAGGTCAGCAAAGTCAGTGGTAGATAAGTAGACGTTCACACCAGCTCAGGAGGAAGCCTAATTTAGGCCAGATGAATCCCAGCCAGTGAGTCAGAAGTGGAGCAGCAGGAGATGAAGAAACTAATTCACAATTTACATCTTCACAAACTCCATAAAAGTATCTCAAGGGATTTTTCTACTGTTCAGATGTTCTCTACCAAAAATTGTGTGGTTGTGCACAGATGTTCAAGGGATGAGGGGAACAAGCAGCATTTTCTGGCATTATCTGCTGCTGATGCTGGAGCCAGAAATCAGAGATGGAGAAGAACTACATGGAGTCCAAAGTACTGAAAATGAGGTAGCTTGACTTTCGGGTCCTTGACTGAGCCTTTTAGTTGTTAGAGCTTAAAAATACAATAGTTGGGCAGTGTATGAAAATGGAAGAAGTAAGAAACTCAGCTATATCATTTTATAGTCACTTTTAAGAGTCTTAGCAGTGTATTTTTAACTTGATAATTTAACTGGCCTGCCTCCCCATGATACTTATAAAAATAAAAGAGTACATTCTTTATTTTAGCCAAAAATACTATATAAACAAATTCCAGGGAATGCATTCAATTATAATGATAGACTCCAGTAATGAGTGCACTTGATTGCATTTCCGTCTCACAAAGCAATTCACATTTGCTACTAATATGCTAAAATTTGTGCCAGTCAAAATAAGCTTGTCTATCACAGCAAGAGAAAATTGTCAAAACACACAACTCAGTTCCTCCATCACTTATATTAATTTTATGCTGGAATCACTCCATTGTTTTTTTCAGAGCTGTTCTTGACATGACAGTTAATTCTAACACTTTTATTAATGTGCATACACACTACTTCATGTATGTGAGTTTCCACATACTTCTCAAAATGCTTACACATGTATGACTTATGCCTGTAAGTAATCAGCTTCCACAAGCCATGGTTACATTGCTCAGACATTTACACACAGCGAAAGAGACTATTTGGATAGTTCTTCTTAAGGCTTTTTTTTGGGTATTAAACATAGACAACCCATAGATGTCTTGAAGGAAGCACCCTGATGAGCAGACTAGGAAAAAAATGCAAAGCAAAAGAGTCTCAGGACAGTTCCAGACACCTACCAGATCTACTTACTCCATTTGTAATGCTTTCAATTCCCCAAGGAGTCCAGGAGCTATTATCTCTCCCAGTGGCCAGAAAATCACAGATGGATCACCCTAAACACGAAGAAAAAAATGAAAATCTGTAGCACGAGCTCATGTCCTAGTTCTTTTTTTTTTCACTTGGAGAGACAAAAAAGACGTTAGTCCTCTCTCTCACTCTCTAAACAAGAAAAATGAGAGCACGGAGCGCTCTCCCTTTCAGAAAAGCGTGTGTGACCTTTTGTGTTATCCCGAGCTAAAACTGATGGCAGACTCCTGTCCATTCAGGCAGCAGGCATTTTTATCCTGTGCTGGCTGGTCACCTACACAAATTCAGTTCTTCCTTTTATTACCGCTCTACTCATTCAGCACAGGCATTCCTGCCATTTTGGCAGGATTTGTGGCATACAACTGACTGCACATCAATCAATACCGTTAATTCTTTCTTGCTCTGGCTCCATCTCAAGTCTGTAAACCCTTTCCCCCTTGCAGCAGTCCTCAATATAATATCTTTATCAATATTTTCTTATTAAGCAGAGATAGGCTATTCTGGGTGACTAGAATGTAATTGGATCGTGTTCTTTAACCCTTAAAAACACTTTACTCCATCACTGCTTATAGCTTTGTCCACCAAACGATAACATACTTATGTGCATATATCTATATATATGGTAAAGTCAATGAGTAAACGCCATTAAGTCTTCAGCAAAATAACATTAAACCTCAAATTAACTGATCAGATAAGCTGAAATAAATGCAGTTCTGACAGTGAGACATCAGATGACAAAGCACTTCAAAAACTGAGATCAGCTTGAGGGGACAGCTAAAGATAACAAAAAAAAAAAAAACAAAAAAAAAGTGTGGTCATCTCGGATCCCTTCCCAAAAATGCTGTGCTCAGCAAATGCCAACTCAGCCAAGAGATTAGCAAACAATCGACACAGTCAACAGTCTCTGCCCAGAGCTACACTAACATGCTGACGGCATTTCCTACCACGGGCCTTGTAGAGCAGGACGAGAATTAACACATGGGAAACCTGGTGTTGTTGAGGAACAGCCCTGTGCCAAGATGGGTTTGACCCTTACAGTTCGCTAACGCTCAGCGATTGTTCGTTTAAACAACACTCTTTGAAAGAACATTTTTATTTTGTGGGGATGGCTTGGCAATGAGGTTTTCTTCTCCCTGTAATCAATTCCAAAAAAAAAAAAGACATGCAGATTTCTGACAATTTTTATTGTCAATCTTCATTTTTTAAGGAGAGCTTTGTTGCACTTTGCTTGAATCCGCTATTTTTTTTCGTATTTTCCACCCAGCACCGGTATGAAGCTCTTCACTGGTAAGTGATGTTCCTCAGAAATGGCAATATGTGTTGAAGACGGAGCTTGGACAATGCAGTCTGTTTCCACTTCCCTTTTTGCCTTCTAGATGACATGTTTGGCAACCACAAACTGATTTAAGTCATAAGTGAAGTCTAAAGGAGAAGCAAAAGACAAGTACAGAGTATACCAGTTTTGTCTTTTATAAACCTAACTGCCAGGAGTAGTGGAAGGAGTTGTTTGTACACAGCAAATGGAAAATAAGCGCCTGACTTCTTTGGCTGAAATGAAACAAACAGATTTTTGTACAAGCTGGTAGTTTCTCCAACAGAGATCTCCACCACTGGGATTTTCAAGCCACCTAGACACATTCACAGCAAACTGAAAGGTGTTGGGCTCTTTCCTATGACCAAGTAATAACCTTCACTGGTTTTGAATGTCCCAGAGAGAAAAATGGATAAAACCTATTTATTCTCACCAAAGGATTTTTATTGTGTTCCCCATTATGCTATTCAGCACCTCTTAAGAAAACACCGTTTCACTGTGATCCCACCATGAGACATTCAGCCAGCTACGTGAACGGGCAAGAGACAGGCAGGGGTTTGGAGGGAGCTGACAAGGCGTTTTGGGGTCAAATAACATTCACAAGGTAAAATGTGAAGTAAGAAGATTCGGATTGACCAAAAAAAAAAAATAATAATGAGGTTTTCTTTGGGGGAGAGACACGGGTAAAGAACTGCCAACCCCTTACAGCACAGTGAGAGAAGAACCTGAGGAAGACAGCCTGGTCCACAGAGATCCACATCCACCTTCTCTTTGGGCTTTGAGCGCTAGCCTGCATGAAGGCAGGTAGTGGCATCGTGTTGTAGAGACGTAACGTATCTCCTTATGTGGTCTCATTTCGCTCGACAAAAGTTGCTGCTTTCCTCTCTGCTTCTCCCTGCCTTTATCTGGGTCTCGTCAGTCACTGGGCTTTGTTGGTTTCTTTAAGCCATTCATGTGGTTTGCACCTTGTTCTTCTTTATGAAGCAGTTTCTTTAAAATATATAGTTTGAATGGATTCAATATTCAGTCTGTTACACCCCTGTGAGTGAGTGGCCATGCCTGTACCTGACCTCACTCTTTATAAATCTCAGGGAATTTGGGAAGGGGATTGTTCATCTTACTGGGACTTGAGAAGATAGAACATAACACACACACACCTCGACCCCCCAGAAACTCAGCAGTTATGTGAGGTAGGGAAACACCACCACAGATGAAGGATGTGGTGGGGAGCAGTTTTTCAGTGATACCAGGATGCCTGGTTCCCTGGTGATCCACCCTGTGGGCTGAGAGGGAGCTGCTGCCCTTAGAATCTTCTGGCCAGGAGAGAGAGAGTGACAAAGAATATATTATCTTTTTTAAATTGGGAATAAGAATTCTAGTTTCTGGGCAGCTCTAGCAATCTCAAGCTATATGCCCGATAAATGCATTATTCTTAACAGGGAATTCTGAAGAAATCTCACAAGCAGAAACTCGCACTCATGGAAATACAAATTATTATGAACTGATAGAACATATGTCCACATCTGATACGTTACAGTTATACTCATGACCCTATGTCTCACAGATAGGACAAGACTTCTATATGTGATTTATGGATGTGTGTCTAAGGTTACAAAACAAAATGTTTAATGTTTTCTAGAAATGCCTTGGGGAAAAAAAAAAAAAGAATGTCAAATCCCCAGATGTTTGTAAGTCAGAATTAAATAAGTTTTTTTTAGGACAAGACTTCTTATAATTAGCAATTAGAAATGAGATTCAACTCTCAATTTAAAATGAATTTAAACAAAAGGGTTTTCTGAACTGACAAGGCTATTTTGAGGCTAATCTCCACCTTTAACCAAAAGGAACCCAAGTTTGCTAATATTTTTCAAAAGCAGAATTGGCAGAAATTCAAATTCCCCATGTATGAAATAGCATTTGGAAGATGACCATGTCCATTCTCTTTTTGTCCTTCCAACCAGCGTCACAGTGCACATAGACGCACAAACACTTCCTTTCAAATGCATCTTCAACGTTTGATCTTAAAAACCTCTTTTCTTAGAACAAAGCATTGTCAGGTGCCAGGCCAGGAAACAAGATACAATAAAAGTGAATTATTCTTGTCCCGATCATAAAACATGAATAAAATATAAAGAAAAAAGCTTGAGTTGGCTAGTAATTTTGGCTTCAAAATATCTAAACTCTCCAGCAGATATCCTGTGCCAGAGAGATATTATTTTATACGTGATATCAACATAGGAAAACATTGCACTGTAGATGCCCTCTAGAAAACACAATCCTTAACTGTTGTATACATATTTTGTTATCAAACCAACTCTTTTCCTGCCTCATAGATCCAAAAAATTTGGAAAGTGGATCCCAAATTTAGCTGTATGTCATTCAGAGGGGGATGAATAGGTTCAAACCCACATCTGTTTATTTCTTTGCATCCTAATTCACAGGCTGAACTGGGAACAAGAGAGAAGGGCAGAGATCCTTATGTTCTTCCCAAAATCACACACAAAATTATAGAATCATAGAATGGTTAGAGTTGGAAGGGACCTTAAAGATTATCCAGTTCCAAGCCCCTGCCCTCGGCAGGGACACCTCCCACCAGACCAGGTTAGTCAAAGCCCCATCAAGCCTGGTCTTGAACCTCTCCAGGGGTGGGGCAGCCACAGCTTCTCTGGGAAACCGGTTCCAGGGTCTCACCACCCTCACAGGAAGGAATTTCTTTGTAAAATCTAATCCAAATTTCCCCTGTTTCAGTTTAGAACCATTACCCATCATCCTATTGCTACACTTTCTCTTAAAGCATCTCCCCGGTCTCTCCTGTAGCCTCCTTTAGGGACTGGAAAGGGTTCTAACTTCTCCCCAGAGCCTTTTCTTCTCCAGCCTGAACACCCCCAGGTCTCTGAGCCCATCCTCATAGAAGAGGGCCTCCAGCCCATTGACCATCTTCATGGCCCTCTACTGGACCCATTCCAACATCAAACTCTTCCTTGATTGGACTCAGTCTGCCTGAATTTCACCAGCCTCCACCTATCCCTCCCTTACTAGACTCTCTTAAGGCACCCTCCACAGCTTCCCTCCCACCCTGGGATGAGTCAATACCCTCATGTAGCTTTCCTTTCTCTCCCAGCCACTGCAGCAACCCCATATTTGCTACCGGAAGCCCCCTGACATTTGCACTCATGGCATATCCTACAGGGAGCATGTGCCAGCTGAAGAGATGGAGATGTGGAGCCACAGTGCCTATCACAGGTTCCTGCATTTCCCCCCACTCTCTAAGGCTTTGGGTGATGTCCACCGGGCATTTATAGTAGGTCCTAATGGTAGAGGCTTTAACATCTACCTCGTGAAATTTTTCATTGCATTTGTTGGGAATTTATGAGTTAGGATTTGATAATTTGGTTACCCAATTCTTTGTGGTCTTGCTCACCAGATTTTCGATTTACACAGGGACTTGAACTAGAAGTGCAATTCTTAAAGTCAATTAAATTAGGGTGGTTTTTTTTTTTTTTGGTTTTTTTTTGTTTGTTTGTTTGTTTGTTTGTTTGTTTTTTTGCAAGGACACCTTCAGATTGATCTCAGCCTGGTTTATATTGATTTTTTTTTTTTTTCTACCTTGCAGAACTCAACCAATGCCGCTAACTCCAAACGAGCATAAAGTATTCCTGTGTGAGGCTTTGCAAGAATATCTTGTGCAGGGTAAAAGCAAAGCACAGACAAAGTGAGAAGCTGCAGTGCTGTTACCAGAGCAAACCAATGTCCTGAATCCTCCATCACCTGGAGCTCCATTAACTCTTGCTGAGTAAATAACCACCTGGCATGGAGACAGAGTGCTTTCTCAGTCTATTTATTAGAGGTTGGTTGGTTGGGTTTTGAGGTTTTTTTTTTTTGAGGGAAGGGGAGAGAAGAGTGGGGCTATGAATCTGAACTGCAGTATTAACTAAATAAATCCAGTGTAGTCTTCCTAAATATAGAGTTATTCCTAAGGGGGAATAAGAAATATACTTCCTCCACTGCATGGCCAAGGTTTAAGTCTTAAATTTGTGTCTGCGCTCCGTGGACTGTTCTAGGGAGATCTTTCCTCCCCTCCCTTCAGTGTCTTAAAAATAAAAATTTGTGAGCTCCAAGGCATTCTGTAAAGACATCTGAGAAAGTGATCACTCATAAGACTACCACAATGAATAGGGTTCCAGCTCATTAGAAACAGGGGCTCTCCTCTGCCGTGGGATGAGACAGCACACAACTCTGGTGTCACAGCAAATAGCAGGAGGCAGAGCGTCCAAAGGCTGCAGCTCATCAGAAAGGTGAGACAACAACTGTGTAGTGCCTTTTAGCTGCTTCCCCCTCCTAAAGCAGCAGCCCAGCATTGCCAACTAGTGTAAGTGACAGGAAAGAAACCCAAACCAACCATATTTTGGGTAGTGGGAGAAATTAGCACCACTCCCCTTGGCTCTGGGTAGTGATGTGTGACAGTACCAGGGTACCAGTATGGCTGCTTTGGAAGTGGTAGCAGTGGCTCTGAAGGGGAGGTACCAGGCAGGAGGTCTACGTACCCCTGTGTGACAGGCCAGCCAGGATGGAAATGATAAGAAAAGCCAGTTTCACACCCTAACAGTTAATTAGTTATTTTATTTACCCTTTCCATTGAAAGCTGTGAAAATTAAAGGGTCAAAAGTGACTGCAGTGATTCTGGGCTTTGAAGCCCTGCACTAGTACGGCTATTTGGGGTTCTGTGATCGTTTTGATTTAATGAGAACATTCCCATGAAAGGCACAATTCACTGGTGAGCAGCGTGTGAAGCCAGCCCGACCTGGAGGGATTATTCATTTATACTGGTGCTGGCTCCCAGTACATCCACAGGCAACCCACTGTTCAGGCTCTTCATGAGTTCGTATTTACTCTGTGCTGCAGCTTGAATATGCACTGGGCCTCTATTTAGAAAGGATGGCACAGACACAAACAAGCACCCATTCCTGTGTGTGAGAAGAAGCCAGCCAGCATGGTTGCCTAAAACGTTCTTCTGGCCAAATTGCCACTTAAACAGGACCCATCCTTTTCCCGTGAAGCAGCAAGATGGATTTTTCTCCCGGAGCAGAGCCTTTGCACCTCGTCGTTGCCCCTTTCATTGCCCACACCAGCAAGAGGCAGGACAAAGATGCCAGTGGCCATCTCAAATGTTCCCCCACCCTCCGGAAAAGTCTCTTCCTGGCATAGAGATGTCTCCTGCAAATCTTGGATCAGCCCAGCTGGCTGACACAATCCTGAGGATGTACAAGTACTGATGGGCCCTTCTGACGGCCAAGTGTTAATTAAGGCAACCAATAAATTATGAACTCTGGCTTCCCCAAAGGGCAGATACAAGCCCGGTCTGAATGGCAGGGCTGTGCAGTCCAGGAAGCCACAAATGGACCACCGGGCACAGGACCATGCATAGTCCACCAGGTCGTACCTCTTTACCTCTCTGCCGGTAAATCTACCACAGAGGGTCTTAACACAGAGAAAGGTGTAAATTAATCATCAGCCCTCCCAAGAGCATATTAACTTAACCAGCGTTGCAAAGTTTTCTTGGAGCCGCAGGGACATTAGGGATTTCTTTAACTATAAAGAGGATAGACATGATAATGAAGGCTTTGTGCATGAGCCAGGAGGTGTTCGCCATCGCCTGCAGGTGCCTGGGATGTGAAGTATGTTTCACAAACACGAAAAGCTGAGAAATAAGTATGCCTTCTTACCCCTTTCTCTATATTCTGATGCTATCTTTGATAGATTAAATAAAACCAGTTAATAAAAAGGCCAGCTTTTATTTAACCCTTTTTGGTTTCCCTGCTAAGTTACCACAGCCTTATACAGCTGATCTCCAGAGCAGTTAAAGTAGTCAAATCCTGCAAAATGCTCCACAAAACAGAAACCGGGAGCTTCCAGATCTCACCACTGGACACATCTTGATTCCATCTCAGAGTGACACCCGGGAATGTCCCTTAATATTGTCCATGTCTTGGTTGTCATAAGAAGGAAGCCAAATGTATGAACTAGATGGGGGGACCTGCAGTATGTTCCAGGCATTCCTTGTGTTGGGATACTCATCAGACTACTGCATCTCTGGTGGTGTGTGTGTCCTGACTGATAAATTTAATGAGCCAGCAATGGTAGGGGAGCAGCTGAGAAGGACTGGGGGACACTGCTCCATTAGGGTAAATCCATATTGATAAGCAAATGCATTTTTTATCCCTACATCTTGCTTGATGCTAAACCATATGCTAATCTACCTTGGAAGTTCACTTATGAAGTCCTCAGCACTGGAAGGACATGGAGCTGTTGGAATGGGTCCAGCGGAGGGCCACAAAGATCATCAGAAAGATGGAGCAGCTTTGCTGTGAAGACTGGCTGATGGAGCAGGGATTGTTCATCCTGGAGGAGTCTCCAGGGGAGACCTCATAACAGCCTTCCAGTATCTAAAGGGAGCTACAGGAGAGCTAGAGAGGGACTCTTTGTCAGGGAGAGCAGCAATAGGATGAGGGTTAAAGGTTTTAAATTGAAAGGGGGAAGATTTACATTCTTTCTTGTGAGGGTGGTGAGACACTGGAACAGGTTCCTCAGAGAAACTGTGGCTGCCCCATCCCTGGAGGCCTTCGAGGCTAGACGGAATGGGGCTTTGAGCACCCTGTTTTGGAGGGAAGTGTCCTTGCCCAGGGCAGGGAGGTTGGAACTCAATGATCTTAAAAGTCCTTTTCAACTCTGATGATTCTATGATTCTGTGATTATTCCAGAACAGACCTACAAAATTCTGGAGCAATGTCATTCATTCTGTGACATTTTCTTGAGAATCAATGTAATTTTATTAAGAGACCAATAAACAGCAACTAAGAAAGCAAGTTTACTGCCAGCATACTTAAATTCACCCCATAGGAGTCTACAGCAGAGCTTGAAGTAATTTCGGGGCTTGTGGTAGAGTCTGAAACACACGGTTGTAAAGAGTCTCCAGCCTTGGGTGGTAGGGTCCCCAAGAGGGTGGCTGGCAACCTGCCAGGGACATCTGTGCAGGAGCCTGGCTCACGGAGGTAACACAGGGTGACATTCTCCAGGGCTACTTTTATCTTGGCAAGCCTTAGCCCAAGCTGAGAGGAGTGAATAAATAAAGCCTGTAAAAATATAAAGCCAGCGTGAGCTCCTGTAAATCTCATCTGTCATAAAGAGCCTCCAATTAACAACGTGATACAGAAAGTAAATAGTTCTTTTTCATGGAGGTTTCATCCAACTCCTTTCTTGCCCCCTGACTCTTTGTATCACCGGCAGCCTTTCTAGCAATGCTCTGTTATAGCTTCACTCACCAGAGGACTATCTGCAAAAGGCAGATGAATAAATGTGTAAACTATTATGATTTTGAACATTCCTTTTTCTTTTTTTTTCTTTTTTTTTTGTTTTTTTTTTTTTTTGTTTTTTTTGTTGGGGGGGGGGAGTGTGGGGTGGATACATTGCTAATACTTGAAACATGTTTTCTGATTTATTTTTTTTCCCTTTCTTTTCTGAAACCTTGTGAATTCCAAGTCCTAAAACACTAGAATGTGCTAAATGCATTTAACCGCAGGACAAAGTGTTTTATATTTTAAAGGACTTCCAGTTGATTTCTTACACTTTATACTTATTTCTTTTCTGGTTAGGCAAAGTGTTTACCACAGATGCTTCAGGGCAGAAAGAGCATCATTACTACTATGTCCCGACTCTCATTCATTCTTTCCTTTGCTTTGTGCCACTTTGGCTCCCTGGGAAACTTTTATTTAAGCATCTTTTCAGCACAGCGCCCTGTCTTCAGACATAGATGTGAAAATGATCTGTAGGTCTTGGTGGAGGAGACTTGAGCTAGCTACCAGGAAAGGCAGCTATTAGGTGATTCCCAGGGGAATGGAATATAGGACATAACCTCTCTGAAGCTGCTCTTAATTACACTTTGGGGCACACAGGCATCTCAACACGGGGCACTGAGTGTATTTTAAAGGAACTGTAGCTCTCCATATTCTCAGTCCCTTCTACTACAGGTGGAATATGTGATTTAGTGACAATCACTGTTATAGCAGAATCCTGACATTTGGGGCTGTTAATGCATTAACATAATTCTTTAAGTGAACACTCTTTACAGCGGGTCATGAGTTTAAGTGTTTAATTGTATTCCTAGCATCATAAGACCGTGCTGTCCAAGTGTTTCACAAGTGGCATCCCCTTAGTAAGGAAATAATGCATTTCCAGCCTTGAAAAGCAGAGGAAGAAAGTAGAGCAGCAACATCACCATGTGCGCTTTGCTCTAGCTGAGAGTAATTAGCTAAGGTGGAGCAAATCCTTGGAGCCAAGATGAAGCTGAGCCAAGAAAACCATTGTCTCAGTCAGATTTAGTAGCAATTATAGAATCATAGAATCACAGAATGGTTAGAGTTGGAAGGGACCTTAAAGATCATCAGGTTCCAACCCCCCTGGCCATGGCCAGGGACACCTCCCACTAGAGCAGGTTGCTGTAGTTATTAGTAATTAATTAGAGTTTATTATTACTATTATTAATTAGTAATTAATTCCATATAGCATATAAACAGAGAAGGTGAAATCAAGAGAAAGCATCCGAGAGGTAAGATGAGGGAAAAAGCGACTGCAGTCTCAACAAGGTCTGTCCTCCCACTTTCAGAAAATAATTTGAAATAGTGGATGGTGTGTGTGACAGATACATGAGCTGTGGCAGACAACCCCTTTGGCACAGAGTATTCAACACAGTATTTGCTTACTAGTCAAGGGCAGTTCTACTTTGCTGAAATAAGGGATGGATCTCTTACAATAGTAATGAACAAAGAGATCCATTTATACTGCTGCAGAAGCCTGCTATTTGAGTTATTGCTTTTCTTTGCATTTATATTTGGGAGAGTAGACAGCAAAATAAAAGGTGGTGTAACTTACATGACTGGTGTAAATATGAAAAGGCTGGTTTCAAAATTGTATATGTATTTTTTACTCAGTTACACTTGCACAGAGCTGGACAAAATGCTTTCAATCAAAATTGTTCCTTTACTTCCATCACTGGTATCTTTTTGTGTCTTTTGTATTCCAAATATACAGACATATCTGCCCCCAGACAAGGAACAAGACATTGAGATTGCACCCTTGAAATGAAATGTTGACATACTGCACAAGTAGACGTGTAGTCCATTCCCATGGGGTGTGTATGGATCGAGAATGTAGCGTGATTGAACCAGGTACTGGAGACTTTTTGATTGAAATAAAATATATATTGGCTAGGAATCCAATGTTAACATATATAACAACAAAGAGAACACTGAAGGGGGATAAAAGTATAACTTTCCAAGATAAAAACGACGTCCTCATCCCAGGAAGTGGGATGAGATTTTCAAAGGGAGTAAGAATTAGATTTTTCCTCATCTATCTACACTAGAGTTTGTCTGTTTTAAGCCTCTGGTCTCAGCAGCTCTGCTGGAGACAGGATGCTAACTTCTTTGGCTTCACCTGATCCAGCATATGAACATCATTATGAAGCAACAGTATCAAACCCAGTAAGAACAGGCACCTTTTTTAAACTCCCTCGAGTGGACAGGCTTCTTATCTAACTCACATTTTAGTACATTGCTTCTTTTGATCTAATGTGGAAACAAACTTATCTATATGCTGCACTACGGAGTCTGAAATACTCCTCCTGTGGTAGATGTGGCTCAAACAGCCATGACCAGAAGTGCAGCCTATCCCAGCTACCCAGAATTTCATAAAGATGTCCTCAAGACTTTGACAGGCATCCAGATGGCTAGCACCTTGTGGTGCTCCAGCTTTCCATGGCTGCTTTGTCACGGCTTACCAAGCTACGATCATAACCCTGGGCACGGAGTAGGCACAGGACCCCAGCAAATACTTCAGGAAAAATCACTAAAGAATGTTCCTGTATATCTTGTGTTTGTATGTAAATATTAATGGCCACTTGCAGCTCTGAAAACTTTGTGAAATTATGGAAAAGAAAGATCAATGGAAGTGGCATTAAGTCAAATGAATTAAAATGACTGGTTGCATATGTTGGATAATTACTTCATCTCAGAATAGATACACTTGAGCCTTTGTGGAACACACCGAGCCCCCAGTTTTGGCTCTGGCCCTGTGAAAAACAAGGCTTTGTAGAATATTCAGTAATTTCCACAGCTAATTTGGCTACAAATCACCCAAAAGAGTGGCCACTGAGCATTCATTTTCCAGGAAAAGCATATCCAGTCTATTGCTTTAAAGCAGAGAACCAGTTTGGAGAAAGCAGTTGCTTTCTAGATTTTTGTTGTTGTCATCAGTTATTCCCATTTTAGAAAGTAATCAAAGAAAATCCTATTTTTTGATGGATTATTCACTTGGCCTGCCACGCAGAGAAAATTGGGATTCTATCAGTCTGAAATTTCTTCCTGGAAAAGCATCTGCACATATTCAGAGCACCGCTCTGTTCAGTTGACCATATTACTGGAATATTTTTAAAAGTTTGGTTTTGGGCTTTTTTTTTTGTTTGTTTTGTTTGGCTTTTTTTTTTTTTTAATGTATTACTCAGCAGTCAGCTTATTAAGAGGTATCTTGGCCCCACAACATGTAAATGGACTCAATAACACTTTTGAACTGGAAGAAAAGGGACTTTGGACCCAGCTGTTTTCTTCAAGATTCATATTCATTCTAAGAAAAGAACTGAGTAATTATGTAAAGCTTTGACTCAACTGAGCAAGGAAGGAGTGAATTAAAAAATTTACTGCCCAGGCAGTTTCTTAAGGAGGAGTACATTTGGGCTCTTCAGGCAAGAATCTGAAATACAGTATATAGAGAAGAAAGGCAGGTACTGTTCATATTCCAGAGAAGACAGCTGGAAATCATTTCAAATTTAGAACTACTGGCATGCACAGTGCATCTATTAGGTATTGCTGTTAGTCAGCACATTCTGACAATTGTCCCTACACAATGAATTTGGAAAACTAAATGATAAAGACATGCCAAAGAGGAAAAATAAAAGGGTACAGTTGTCTATATAGTAATTCTGATAGCTTTGTCCAATAACTTGTGATTCCAATAGTGTTTTTTCAAATACCTGGGGAGGCTTAAGAAACCTAAGTTAGAAAATCGTTACTTTGTCACTCCAATTAAAAAAAAAAAATTAAAAAACCCCAGCTTTTTGGAATGGAAAAAAAAAATCAATGCACTCAATCATGTAGCTCACTCTGGTGTCAGTTGCAAAGAAGCTGGAAGAGAATATAAAGGGGCAAGTGAAAACTAATATGGAATTTTTTTAAAAAAGTAAAATATAAGAAAATGAAGCCAATGAACAATCAGAGCAATATAAGGCTCAAAAGGGGCTCCAGGTTTCTGCTAATTTCCATGACTGTCCAGTAGTTCCTCTTCCTCGGCGAGGACTTTGGTAGCTTTCTGTCACTTGTACGTATTTTATACCATTTTTGCGCTCCTCACCAGCACCAGCCTGAGCAGTGCAGGCTGCTGCAACCCTGCTCACATGCCTGTGCTTCTGCCTCTAAGGTCTCCCCGGAGCCTTCTCTTGTCCAGGCTGGACAACCCCAACTCTCTCAGCCTGTCCTCACAATAGAGGTGCTCCAGTCCTTTGATCATCTTTGTGGCCTCCTCTGGACCCAAACCATTCTATGGTTCTTTAATCCTGTTCATATTAAAACGTTCCAATAATATGAAGAATATTTGATAACTTGCAATATTTGATTACTGACATTCTGAAATATCCTGTTAATTATTTGTGCAGCCTGATAGCTTAGGGAGACATGGTCCCCTGCTGCTGCTGGATGGAATGTCAGGTTTGCTTTGCTGCAAGTTTCTGTTTTTTATGATTTTGCCATCAAAGCTCTGAGAAGATTAAAATAAAAACCTCTTACCTTGTGTCATCTGCAGTTTGCAAACAGAGTAGAGAAAATGCATAACATGGAATTGCATTTGCTAAACAACTTCTTTCTCAAGAGAATTCAGAAGCTTATTCTTACAGATATCAGGGACTCTGCAGAAAAAAAAAGACAGCTAAAGCCCTAAAAAAAATTCCTCATTGTGGATGCACAAATGCTAATTGGAAGCTTCTCTCAATTCTTTTTTCACATCTGAGTAGGCTGAGAGACATCCCATTTCCAAACACTTACATGGAGAAAGCAGTCTCCATTCAGCTGCTTCTTTAACTCTCTGCTAGGGGAAGGGGTAATGCAGAGTCATTTGTCAGAAGAATACAGGGTCACATTAGTGAAGGTTCCATCTCCAAAGGTATTTAACACTGATATCACAGAACCTGTAAGAGGAAACACCATATAGGTCATGGCGTCTGCAGTTGAGGGAAGGCTCCTTTGTGTCTACATCTTTTAAAACTCTGTTCTTTGTGATCTTTAGTGTTTTTAGACAGGTAGGATTTCTTCCTGCCTCCTGCCCCCAGACACATTACAAAGTAAAATTTAATTTGATGTGTTTTCAGCAGTTGATAGGAATCTAATTCATAAAACTAAAAACCATAGCTTCTTCAAATTGGCTTAAGCCAGGTACTAAGAGTATAAAATTCTCAACTTTTTGACTTCCAGAATCTTTCATGTATCGGTCTCTCCTTGATCCCCTCCACCCATAGTGTTTGCCTCTCAAACCGAGTTATCGTCAGATGAAAGGCAAATGAGAATGATGCAGTGAGAATATTTTGAGCAGTCCTGAAAACTTTTACATATAATTTTGCATGTCTAGACAAATCCTGCAAAACCTAGTCACCAAAATAGAAATTGCTCCCTAAATATCAAATATCCACGAAACCTTGTGGCTAACCGAAAGCAATCACCTGTATCAGCTACCATGAGTTAGACGTTGTTAGCATAGTTCTCATCATAAGCCCATGAACTTTAACTGAATTTCTGCTGTAGTAGATGAAATGTGATCAACTACCTGCCTCAAACAACAGAGCAGTGTTCGGTGTGCTCAGGGAAATAGAGACTGAAACCATGGGGGGGAAAAAAAAAAAAAGAAAGTTAATCTTCAGGGAGTACAGAAGTGTCCATGTTTGGAACAAATTGATTGTGCATCTCAACAACTGTGGTGACTGCAAATCAGGAAAGAGTGGCTCAGGTTGATCAGACAAATCACCTGTGTGATACTTTTTCACCCAGTTCTTTAACTTGGGAAACCTAGGAATGAATACTGGAGTTTTCCCAGGAGTTCCTGATGGTTTTGGTGAGGTATTCATAACTCTGCACCCAGATCCAGAACCACCACCCCAACTTTTAGGGAGGCCAGGGAGGAAAGACCCAAGAAAACCCCATGTTCCTGTGACAGGATGAAGTACAGTGTGGCAGAAGCCACCACACTGACCTACCCAACCTCCCTCTGGGATTCATGCCATCTCACATGCAAAACAAGGAGCTCATGGATGAAACCACTATGCTAAACTGCCCAATTTCTCTTCCACACTGCACCACAAGACAGAGAAGTCCCTTAATCCCTAAAATTGCATGTTTCTGTGAGTAAGACATTCTCATAGTCAAATCCAAAATCCAGGCAACCCACACAAATATATTAAAGTATGTGGAGATCTTAGACCTTCCACTGACAGCAGTTGTTGGAAAATGTTTGCCTTCTCTCCATGTAGGCCAAGAGCCACTTCATATCATAAAGAAGTGATAAGCAATAGAGGCTTACACTTCTTGCAGTGCTTTGGGATGACCTATTTGATGATGAGGTAAAGCTATTCCTTGCTTCTAATCACTCTCAGCTGGGCAACCAGAAGATTTGTCAGGCTAACCTTGAGTACCTGAGGTTAAGATGTCAAGGTAAGGGTTGTACATACTTGAGCCTACATGTCTCGTTAAGGTTTGTGTTATAAAAAACGTGTTGCTTCATTTACAACATGGTTATAACCCAGAGAAAGAAAAAAACCCACAAATTATGCAGGTTCCTATATAATGGAACTATATTGAGGGCTTGAAAGAAAAAAAAACCATGAGAGATGACTACACTTGCCAGCAGAATAAATCCTGGTCACTGGCACTGGGAAAGGCAGAAAGAACATAGAGAGAAAGCCAAATGAGTTGATGGACTTTCCGCCAATGGGTTGCCACCTACTGCAGGTCATTCTGAACCAGTCTGTGTTCAGTCCCAGCTGGTGAAACAATTTCTTCCTAACCCTCTCTCTCTGCATATTCCCTATTAGCTGTCCCTGAACTAAAATCTTCTATTTTCCCTTTGAATTTTTATTCTTCATTAACAGTATTATGGATACAACTAAGAAAAAACAAGGAAGGAACAGGTCCGTAAATATGCAGTTTTCTGCAGCTTCACATATGCCTGTGCTCCTTTCCTTAACTAAATGTTTGCAGACCAGAAAAGACTGAACCAATACAGCTCAAGTCAGCCTTTACATTCATAAAGCGGTCTACGTTCACACTCTGAGCTGAGAATAAGGCTGCCTTAACTTTGATTCAGTTTAATCTGTGACTAACTGATTTAAAGTAAATCCAAATAAATGTTACCCTTCCTCCAAAACAAGGTGTGAAAAAGGATGCAGCCTTCTACATTGCTTTAATTTCACTACATAAATTCACACCTACAGTTATATTGGTGTCACGTTCTCAAGGAGCAAAGCCTTTTGGGACTTCCTGTCGCTCTTGCTTGGCCTTCTGTTTTCTTATTCTTTTCAAGGTTAACTGCATGATTACCCAAACACAGTGATTTATTCAGGCCTTATTATTCCAAGGAAGTTGTTAACAAGTCATGGATTGGGTGTTAGGTTATTTAAGGCTATTAACAAGACATGCAAATACTCAGGCACGTACTTGTGACTGACACAGAACTGCACTAGTAAAATACATACATTTTAAAGCTCCCCCTGGCTCGAACACTATGGGCAGCATGGCTTAGAGTTGTCCTAATCCATTAAGGCCTTCATAGCATGTAAATGCTGCTAACTCTTTCCGACTTTTTAATTGCTCTTCAAAGGGTGCTGGCAGCACGCTGGGCCCACAATGCGGACTCAGCACAAACCAGAGCAGGAGACCGGTTATCAAGGAAGTAACATTATTCTGCTGGAGAAAGCTAATGTCCTGACTGAAGAGGTCATGGAGGGAGGTTGTTTTGTTTGGAAACAGTAAACTTTTTGGCAAAAAGTGGAGGAGAATCCAAAATAAATTCCCCGAGGCAGAAGCCGTGGAATTAAGAAGGAGGTGGCAGCATTTGCACAGGAGCGCTAAGAACAGGAGTGCTTCAGAAATGAGATTTCCTTCACTCTCCTTTTTGCTCTAGGAAAGGTACAGTAGAGCAGCAAAAAGCCATACTATAGGAACTGGTGGAGACAGAGAGAGATCTAAAGTCCTCTTATTGTGATGACCAAAAAGCTCTATCTGCCAACGGGATTGAGGCTGGAGGAGGACCTGGGACCTGGTTGCCCCCACCACAAGTGAGAAGACTTAGGTACAGGAAGGGGACTCACAAAAGCCATTGCAAAAATAAGGACCCTTCCTAAATTAGTAAGCTACACCGTGGTGTGTGCCCTGTGCCTTCCTTTTTTGGGGGAAGAGACACAAACTGACTAACTTCAGGCCGACTGGTTCAGAAGCCAGCATCCAGAAAAAAGGGCCAGATCATGAAACCAAACATATTAAACACATAATTTCAGTCTGTCCAGACCTTGCTTTCGGCTCCCAGCCAGACTGCTTTGCTTTGCTTTCCCTCAGAAGGGAGCAAACAGCGATGCAGCTGAACTACATGAGACCATTTAATTTAGCATAAGAGGTTTCTTCAGCCCTAGCTGAACACTGAGCACTCGTTTGAAGAGGACAGGATGAAGGTTTGTTCACAGTGAGCAAGATTGCACATGTGAATCTTGTAAATGTGTGTTGATTTGGCTTAAATGTCACAATTCCTAATCCCCAACTAGGGGGTTAAAAATGTATTGTTTGTCTAAAACGTCTACTTTCTTGTAACACACTCTGCAGAGCTCTGGCCTCAGAGGCAGCTGAACCTGTGAAAATGCACTTTTAAATGGAAGTCACTACTAACACATTAGATATCTGTTAAAAGAGATGGCTGTTGCATAGAGCCAACGTCCATATTAGTAGAATAATGGAATCATAGAATGGTTCGGGAGCTTAAATATCATTGAGTTCTAAACCTCCTGCCATGGGCAGGGACACCTCCCACCAGACCAGGTTGTTCCAAGCTCCATCCAGCCTGGCCTTGAACCCCTCCAGGGACTGGGCATCAAATACCACAAATGCAGTAGATGTCTAATGTTGCATATACGTGCATTTAGTAATTTAAGAGGGAATGCTATGAAACCCAGAACTCTGATCAAATATTTTCTGCATTGCATTCTCCTGAAAAAAAGAAAGAAAAGAAAAGTTGCTGAACTTTCAGATGATCTAATCCATTGCTAACTGTATTCCCTTTCCCATGATGAATAATTAGCCTGCTGGTCCCAGGCCAGGGTGCTGAGACTGCCTGGCCGGTTGCAGCTCCAGCAACCATCACGGGGCACACGTCTGCTCCTTCCGTCACCGCCGCAGCGAGTGCACATTCAGCCATTCCATACATTACTGCAGATATGGATCAATCGCTCTGCCATGCCCAGCAAAGCAGCCTAATTCCTCCTCTCTGACTTCACAAGCTCTATTTGGAAAAGACCTGTTAGAGACCGATATAAAACAGCCATTAGAGAAGCAGCACATAGTGAGACACGTTATTTTTTAAGACCAATTTTTGGAATACATCCAGCCCTGTAAAAACTCTTCAGATTTTGGCAAGATCCCTTGAAATTGGTGTCATGAATGCACTTCACACGATCATCTTGGTTTTCACAGAGGCTACAAATGTCCATTCACCACAACAACCTTTAGTCTCCATTGCTTTGTGGAGAAGGGAACCCCAGGGAACTTCAGCCCCAGGGAAGTAGTTGAGGCACCACCCCTGGAGGTATTTAGAAGATGGGTTGACATAGTGCTCCGAGACATGGTTTAGTGATGGTTTTTATCAGAGTTAGCTTGATGGTTGGACTAGATGATCTTAAAGGTTCCTTCCAACCCAGACAATTCTACGATTCTAGGATTCTGTCAAGCACTTGACTCCGTGTTTAAAACTAAACATATATAGGAATGCTTCTTAGTCTTGGCCTTAAAGATAATACTGCAGCATATATGCCCCCTTTGAGGACTTGGTTTTAATCCTGGTGTTTGTTTCATTTGTGACCTGAAAGAACAGTACAAAGTCTGATCAATGTGAGAAAATAGATGCCAAAGATCTAGGGAAAACAAAATATAATTTTCTTTATAAAAATATTCCAACAATGCACACTAATTTTACAGTCAACAACTCATCCTTTATCACAGCTGGAAGAATAACTGATTAAAAAATGTCACATTGTCCTCTTGAATTATTCTTTCATCTACTACCTGCCAGCACACTGACTCACAAATTTCTGCATATATAATGTTGTTCTGAACATTCCTTAAGAGAAAGCTTTTCAAATAACCTGCTCAAGTCTAAACTTATAATAATGAAATACTTGAAGACTGCTGTTGCTTTATTATTATTTTGTGAATGTTGAAATCTGGAGAAAAATAAAATCAGTTTAAAATACTCTATAAATATTCTCTTTCAGTCGCCTCCAATAACTGGTCTAAGCAGCTCTACAAAGAGACAACATGCACATTTCAGTCTATTTTTTCCACTAGAGACTAAGCACATTTTCAAGCCTTACATATTTATGTATTTAAATTGGATTCCTACACAGACAGTTTTGCATGGTATGAAATTTACTCCTTCCCCAACATACTCAGAACCCACAAATGAGTTGTGGATGAACTAGAAGAAGACTGGTCTCTCACCCAACCAAGAATGTGTCTTCACCGAGGGCAAGATCATAAAGCAGGTCTCTGCAGCAGAGACACGGCCACTGGAAGAGCTAACTCAGTGGGCCGCTGTTATTCGAGAGAAAATAAGAAGCATTTAAACAATCTCTCAAATAATGGTGTATATGCTCCTATTTCCTTTCTGCACAAAGCCAGACAGTTGAGCTAAAGTTACCTTTAATGTCAGTTTTAAGGTAAGCTCTTTGGCTTTTCTTTTTTTTTTTTTTTCCAGGGAGAAGAAATTACCCTGTTCATTTGGCTCAGTTATAGCGAAGGAGCTATTTAAAACTGCTGCCCCTCAGCTGTTTGTAGACAAGTCTCATCTGCAACGCTCTACTGACAGCACCAATATTGAAGGACTATCTTGAGAGAATGAAATATTGGTAAGTTAGCCCACCACTGGGCCTGTATTTTACAAAAATAATGGGCTTTGCATATATTAACTGAACAGAGATATGACATAGGTAGGTAAAGACAGACTTTTCTACCTGTAGTAAGCTACGTGTTTAACATGGTTGTGTTTTGACAAAGATCTGTATCATTTAATATTTATAATACTTTTTTTCCAGTGGAGATGTTTGTGATTTAATGAGATCCTCCCGAGTCTGAGATAAGCAAGCAGGCGGCCTTCTGATATGGTGTGCGCTGAGTCAAAGGGCATCAGGCAGCAGAGCTTTTAAGTTACATTCACTTTCCACCATCCAAATCCTTTTCCAACAGCAAATGACAAAAGTAATACAGACTGAACTTCCAGCGCTGATCAAGTCACTGGGAGTTCATCACTGATGTTAGTGAGGACAGAATTTAACCTAAATATTGTATAAATCATTAGCAGTCTATCTTTGCAGCTTTTGAAGTTCTGAGCCAACCAGTTTTTCAGTTAACAATGATAAGTGGTCTGTAACCGCTTTTATTGCAAGGCATACATTGAAATGAATAGTATAAGCTTATAGATAACTTGTATTTCCCTCTGAAGAAACCGTACACATCTGGAGAATGAAAGTTCAAAGCAAACGCCAGGTGGTGTCCGGTGGATTCTTCCCAGCCACCAAGATGAAATACTTTGTTTTCAGTGTAAGCATTCTACACCTTTTGAAAATAATCAAACAAGCAGTACTCTCAACTGGAAGAGTTCCTGCTCTGCAAGCCGTTAGCTCTCACTATTCCCCTCCATTATGTATAACTCTTGCCCATGCTTCTTTGTGCCTTGTAGACATGGCTAAACTCCAGAGCTGTGATTCTCATCACATTCCCTGCTACATCTTTGTTTGTTCATGTGTGCAAAGCAGAGGAGAAAGGGAAACTTTGGAAGTCTGATTTTCTGACTTTCCTCACTGTTACTTGCAGGCTGAATATCAGGAAGACAAAGTCTTTTTTTTTTGGTGGAAATTATTTTACTGAAACTTAATGGTCAGACTTAGACCAAAAAAGAAAAACCCCGACCCAATCCCCCAAAAAGCAGAGCAGTGGCCTCTATTCCATAGCACTGTGCTCCTGTCCTTCAGAGATGCTGATCACTCAGCTTTTGGTTGAGCCACTCATTTAAACCAGGGGTGAGATTTATCTTCCTATCCTGAGAGTCTGAGATTCCACAAGTAAAATTCACATGGTGAGGTGTGGTTATTTACAATGCTGATGCCTGCATCTCAAAGTTAGTTGTCTAAATTTTCTTTACAGTCACTAGAGAGAAATAAGCATCTCTAGGATATGAGTCATCTCATCCTACTGCAGACGTTTAAAATATGTCATAATATTTTAATAATACTTAGTAAATATTTAATAAATTTCATAATGTGCCTGAGAAGTGCTAATTTCTCACCAGTGATAGTAAAGAAATTCTTGAGTGGCTGCTCAGATGTAGGCATCAGTATGGGTGACATTTATATTTGCGGAGACAAATCTTAATCCACTTCAGTTCACAGCAAGGCATGTCTATGGACATGGAATGGATGAAAGACCACACCAAAACCTGCAGCAAGCAGGTCTAGTAGGAGTCCTTGATCCACTGGCCTTGCTTGTCCCTGACTGCAGTATAAAGCTGTGGCACCAAGATCCCAAAGAGCCAAGAGAAGAGCTGAGCAGAGGATTGTGGTTCAGACTGATAAAGCCACGCAACAAGAACAAGGGGAAAGATGTTGATGCTTCATCATGAATGCAGGAGCTTTAGGCACAGTGGTTCAGAGAGGACATGCAAGTCAAAGGGAGGATTATCATCATCAGTGCACAAGACATGGTTATCAGGGTGCACAAGAGATTATTAGTAGTACAAGATGCAAAATATGGTGCTGTCAAGATGACTAATGGGGGGAAAAGCACAGGCAGAGAAAAAGAGTTTTATGACTCTACAGAGTTGGGTTCTGAGCAAAAGCTGCAATTGTGAACAAGTGAACAAAAAGGATTTTAAACTATGGGGGGAACAAAAACTTCTAGATTGGTTAGAAAATGTAGAGACTGTACAATGACAAAGCAATCTAAACTATTTTTTGTGTAAGAAAGAGATAAATGAAGATTACTTCTCACCAGGACTCTAAAGATCAATGCTACCTGAAGAAGAGCAAATAAATGCAAAGTAAAGTAACAAGCAGATTTGACAAATATCTAAGTGGGTGAGGAAAGGCAGAATTTCAGCACTGCCAGTTCAAACATTTTATTGAGGAATGATGAGAAGCTTGCTTATCAATGAGGAGACTAAGAAGACAGTGGGGATTTTTATACCACAGAAGTGGGAATACAACAAAGTACGGAGAGAATTTATGCCAAAGTATTTAAAAAAAATAAAGAAAGGGAATTAAAAGAGGAAGAAAATTCTATAGATAGTATGGAGAGGAGAGGTATTTAATGAAGTAGAATAAGAGAACATCACTGAAGACAGACACTGAAGTGAACCCCTTGAAGCCAAATACTGAGATCTGGGCTTGGAGAAGTATCCCGTGTTTGGAGGAAACACTATTGCCCTCCCTCCAGCATCTAATATTTCTGATGTCAGCAGATGACAGGCAAGTCTGATGAAAATCTCCAGCATAATTTCTTGTTATTCTAGATATGAGTCTCCCTATTTACTCCTTGAACTTGACATGCAACCCTTCACTCCAACTGTTCTGCATATTGTAACAGTTTTCTTGTAATATATGTAAGCACTTATAGCATAAAGTGAGAGAGAGGCTTTATGAAGTGTGACACTGAAGTGGGAGTATTCAGAATGTTTTTTAACATAAACCAAATTATTTCAAATTAAAACACCAAATGTCCTCTAAATGTCTTTTGAATTGGTTTGTTGTCTCTTGGCTCTGTGCCCTTGGAAATTTGTTTAGGAACAATTTCCTGGTTGTATTGTTTTCTATAAACATAAGGTACAAACTTTTAAGTAGTAAATTTTTTTTGCCGCATACTGTACAAGGATAAAACACTGTGAGAGTTAGAAGCTGTGTTGTGTGGGAGAAAGGTGAGTCACTGCTGTGAGATAAAATTAAATTAGTTCTTACATAAGTTCATCATAATCTTCACTTCTTCAGCATCAAAGCTGATAACTCAGTATTTGTTTGCAAAGGGCGTTCATTACCATATAATATCTGGCAGTCATCAAAGTTGTCATATCTACCTATATTTACTTTTTATAGGTCTCTAATAAGATTACTGCATTTCCTCTATGACCAGGTATATATAAATGATACCACCTGTGATTGCATCTTTGAGCTATCACTCTTCACGGACTTTTGATGAAAAATTAGTAGTTTCTTCTCAATTCTTTAACAACTATCTCTCACTCTTTGAAGCAGATATAAGGGGAACAATAAGTAAACTGAGCTATCTCACAAGAATGTGAGATATTTCTCTTCCAAAAATAAGAAATAATGGATCAGAAACATTTATTTTGCATAACTATAAATCAATATAAAAAGTCAAACGATTAAGTGTGAATTGCTAAAGTTTGGATCAGGAATTCTAGCAGGAGATTAATTAGGTTCATTGTGAATTGATTGTTCCCAAAAAATTAATATATTTTCTCCATTACTTAGTCTCAAAGTAGTTTTGTCATAAGGAAGCTACTTTGGAAGTCAGTAAAAGCAGAGTTCAGCTCCCTCCTGCTGCTCCAAACGTAGCATTCTTGAAGTGTGTTGGACACTGCCTTGAGTTTCCACTTCCACAAAAACTCTGCCCAAATCATCAGTACTGTGAAAACTTAAAGGCTGACCCCAACTGAAGCCTACAAAATTGCTTCTCCAGAAACAAAGACCAACATCTAGCAGGGGGATTTATTTTTTTTTTTATTCCAAGGCCTCTACTCTGGTTCTGCCTCTCTGCTTGTGCATAATGATCCTTGCTAGTGAGCTGCTGACACCTCCAGCCCTCTACACCGTCCCGCTGAGGTTGCCGTTTCCGCTTTGATTAGACATGGGATTGCATGTGTTTGGATTCTTCTTTAAGCTCCCAAAGACCTTGTGATTGCAGTAGGAGCATAAGTACTGTCACTGGATCTGTGATAAAGCATCCTCTTATGGAAAAAGGATGAACAGATGTACACACAGGCTTTTTGCTGGATCAGCCATGGGACAAGCCGGTGGCCAAAATACTTTTAAAAACTTGAGGCTACAGGAGAGATGTGGAGGGACTCTTGATCAGGGAGTGTAGTGACAGGACAAGGGGTAACAGCTTTAAATTGAAAGAGGGGAGATTTAGATTAGATACCAGAAATTCTTTCCTGTGAGGGTGGTGAGACACAGGAACAGGTTGCCCAGAGAAGCTGGGTCTGCCCCATCCCTGGAGGGGTTCAAGGCCAGGCTGGATGGGGCTTGGAGCAACCTGGTCTGGTGGGAGGTGTCCCTGTCCAGGGCAGGGGGTTGAAAGTCAATGATCTTTAAGATCCCTTCCAACCTGAACCATTGTATGATTTTATGATTCTAAGGCTCTAACCAACAGGCACTACTACTGATGGCTGCTGAGTAAGTGCTCCCTTGAAGTGCAGGCCTTTGCTGTGTTTTGTTATTTGACTGTTGACAGTGTTCAAAAGACAGAAAGCCCATGGAGTGTAATATAAAAAATGAAAACAAAGGTCTGGTAAGTATATATTAAGAGACATCTTGAGACTCTCTGTCTGAGACCGGTTGATCTGCATGACCATAGCTGAATAACATATGAGAAGGAGAAAAAGAATATAGTGATTTTAATTTTTTTTAATTGTTTTTCCTAAAATAGAATGTACCTAGATATAGATATTAAGTAGGAGTAACAGTGCTATATCTGTGTCATGACAGCTTCTCCTTGTAGGTTGGGCCCCTCCATTCCCTTTTTTCTGGACTATGCAGAACTGACACTATTTTCTCTAAGCACCATGGAAGGAAATGTGTATTCTGGAGGAATGTAAGGATTGGTCCAAAGCCCACTAAACTCAATGACAGTCTTTCCATTGACTTAAATGGGATTTGAATCAGACCCTAAAAGAAGAAAGAAGGATCTTGGAGCTCTGAGCTAAGGAAATAATTCCATTGGGAGTGGCATGGAAAAATACATGAAGGTGAGAGCTCTTCAAGAAAACAAAAGGAGCTCAAAACTTGGTGTTGGCGACTGCTTCGGTATTTTTGGAGGCCATAAAAACTGATGGGCTTTCTCTGATGCAAACTCACCCCCCTCAAAGCAGGCTGATTTATCCCTGTGTCAGAAACATATCAAGCACGTATGAGACTAATGTGGTTTTCTTCCTTCATTTGTGCTTCACTTCAAAACTGAGTATCACAATGGAAATGACACAATGTTGTCAACTCCTCCCAGAATGTCACCTAATTTATCACAGGCAATTTCAAATAAGTGGCTATCCGACTTTTCCATTTCTTTTAATTCCATAAGAAGCAAAAATTCCCCAGTGCCCCTAGTGTCCCCATATGGCCTCTCTGGAGTGATCATTATCCAAAACTGACTGTTTTATTAGCTGCTGAGTTTTCAGATCCCATAATAAGTGCCTCAGAAATGCAAGCGGTGTTTTCGACATAAGTGTGCATGAAAAAACAGCTGCCAGGTGAACTGAAGAAATGCATATTACAAGGAATAAATATCTTGGGGAAATGTAGGTATTAAATATTGCACTGATACTGTTTTGAAGCAGATGATAAATCGAAAACATAAGTTTAACATCATTAAAACAGAAAAAAAAAAACCCTTTTCATTTAGAGTAATGCAGAACAGCTGCCTATTAAAAACCAAAAAGGCAGGATAAAAAAAAAACCTAAAAAGAATTCATAATAAAATTAGACAAGGGCTGAATGCAAAGGTGCAAACTTAAGCCAGGTCAAGGAATCACATCAAATCAGAAGCGAAGCTTTTGAAAAATAAATGCAGTCGTGTGCATTCCCATCTTGGAGAGGCAAATAAAGAAGAGCAGCCAATGTTATTGGCTCCTATGGGAACCCTGCAAAATTTTGCAATTGGTCTCTTAAGACGGTTCTGCTTTTCTAATAGCATTGCTGTGGCTGTGTGCTGTGGAACAGATTTGGATACAGGAGCCTTCGCTGGACTCCAAATTTTCTCCCCTGGTATAGATTAAGTGTGCTGCGAAGACAGAGCAGGCATGCCAACCAGCACTCCCTTACAGTGTGCTTCATCTTTTAATTTAAGTAAGATTTGCTGCTGCAGAAGGTTTAACTGTGAGGCAGGAGCAAGTGAAAAATTACTCCCTTCTGCTATCAGTATGAAAACATGTCATTGCTTTTGTGGATTGGGTTTCTTGTATTTTTATATTTTGAAATATTCCCATTTAATATGTTAAATATTTTCAAAAAGAGGGGAACAGGAGGGAAACATTTACTTTAGGTTCAAAAATGTATAGTTCTATCTTCTGTTGATAAAATGAGAGTAATGTTGCTTAAAGTGTTTATCTTGTCCAGAGAAGCAACACGAGTTGGGCCACGGTGCTGTTCTTCCCATGATGTGTCTCCAACATGGAGAAGCTTTTGAGTGTCGTGCATTATACCAAAAATGCAAGGAACATCCTTGCCTATTCTGGAACCCAACTGCCTGGCTTTGCTTCCCCTACGTAATACCAATTATACACCCCCCTCAATGTAGAAAGGAGAGACTCACTGCCAAGCAGGGAAGTTCCTGCTCTCTCTTTCTATGAGGAGCTGCGCTGAGGCTGAGATAATAGCAGTCCCAAAACCCTAAAAGTCCAAAGAGACTGAAAGTCTCAAACCGGTGGTGACTCACCTTCTGCTTGTGCTCAACACGAGAGGTGTTAGCTCCTGTGTCAGTCTCCTTATTTTACAGAGTGCTGAGTTTTGGGGTGTCTCTCTTAAGATGTCTGCTTTAAAAGCTGTTTCACTTCAGAAAGCTCCAAAATTCACCAGAAGATATTTCTGTTCCCCTGGCCTTCAAATTCTGAGTGTCTAAAATCCTTCAGTTACCTGCCTCCATGTCCAATTGAGATAAAAAACCTGAGTTTATCAGTTTCCATATGTCCTGTAACACATGTTGTTTTAGGTGTGGGAGATGAACTGGAATGAGGAAGTCTCACCATAAAGAGTAACAGTGAAAAGAGAGGAACACAAATAAATATCCTTGTGTGGGAAGTCCAAGGTTCCACCTTTCTCCCAGCACAGTGGAGGAGTTGGAAGGTAAAACTCCTTCTATTCCTTGCCCCTGCTGTTCTTCCAGGGCTTAGGAAGACTGGTTACCTATGCAAGGTTAAGTCTTATCTCTTGGATGGGTAAGCTGAGCAGCTTCCAGATGAGTTCTCAATAGACATTTTGGTGCTTCATTGATTCCCCTTGAAACAGATTTGCAGTCATAGCGACCAGTCAGTCTCCTGGGATCATTTATCTAAATGTACAAGTCTTCAGAGGGAACCCTTGTTTAAACTTCCTGGAGAAGTTATGGGTGCTACAATTACCTCATTTAAGGATGCTACTGAGACAGATCTGAAGAGTCATGTCCTACTTCTCTTAACTGCTAACAAAAGAAGCCTAGAGATGCCTCAAGATGGACAAGAAGAATTCTACCATAGGTTTCTGCTAAAATGAGTCATAGCCACTATAGAAATCATTTAGGAAGTGGATGGGGACACATGATTTTGACTATAACTCCTTGTTACTGTCTGCTGTATTTGTAAGTACAACAGAAGGATGAAAGGTTGCAGGATCCCCGATATCTTTTTAGTAAATTTTCTTCTTTACTTTTATATTTCTTATTGAGTTTCACCATAATTAAATAGAACAGTTCCACCTTTTTGGAGCATAAGGAAGAATTATGACAAACTTTGGGTTGATAGATTATTGGAAATAACGTCTGAGAAGAAACTTCCATTTTTTAAACAGAATAGGATTTGAATCCCTTACAACTTAAACCTAGCGAGCCAGCAATAGGCTGCCATAGGCTGCCATCCTAGATGATATGTGTGTGTGTGCATGCATATTTGTTTATTTATTAGTCAGAGCCAAGCATTGATATTCTAAGATCTTGGCTGGTCAGATAAAAATCTCCTTCTTTGTCAAGATTGGCCATTTCTCAAGCCACAGGAACTTTAAACAGTTTCCTGGCAGACACTGAGCAAGCAGGTTGAAGTGGGCAGTGTGATGAAAGGGGAGATCACCCCTTTAATCCTACAGGTTGCTGAAATATACAGTAGATTTTTGTTTTTATCATTACTTGTTTGTTTATTTTATTTTGTTTTTCCAATCTGGTTAAATGCATTACAGAATCTGCAAAAAAAAAAAAAGTCTCATAAATGCTATGTGCCATATATTATTTTTTGTTCATTATTTTTTTTTTTTAAAGCAAGCATTGCATACTCCTCATTCTGGTGGATACAATGTCTGCATTCACACCTGCTCCATGGTTATACCAGCCTCCAAATGGAAACTGGTTCAGCCAGTAGCCTGTAACTGGACTTCCATGGAGATCTGCCTGTATAATGTTTGCAGTCTTGGGCTCAGATCAGACCTGTAAAACCCTGGGCTTATGTGAGACTAGCTCTGTGGAGACATGCATCTGTAGGGAAGAAAACAGAAACGTTCCTTGCACCTCCATAATGCAAGGACTCCTTGATGCTTGAGCCAGCAATAGCAGAAGCTGCTGAGAAAGGAGTTGGTGAGGACATGGACAATGTGTCCTTTCAAAGCAAGGCACAGAGCTCTGGCCAGGCTTCTTCCTGCATCTCTAGGGCCTGCTTGCCTTATTTCATGATATATTAAAAGCACCAGCATTAATGTCCTATCACCAGAGGAGCACATGCCTCCAAGAACCTGATGTGGTGTAGCATCTGTGAAATCTGGATGTGTCTTCTGAGCTTCACCCGAGCCATCAACAGGATTTGCCTGCACAATTAGAAGGTGGTTTGATTTTTTTCCCCACATTGCTGAAGGACCACCATGGCAGGGCTGGAGGACAAATGTATACATGCTCCTGTGCAGTAGGGCACTGTGAGGGAGGTGACCAAGATGGAGCTGGACAAAAGGTTTGTCTACCCACTTCGAAGTAGTTGTGCCCCCCCAGACTGGGTCAGAGCCCTGTAGAGCTGCAGTAGCAGAGCTGCCTCTAGGCTTATTAATCCTGCGTTATAGTGTTTTTACTGGTAAAAATGAAAACTTGGAAAAATTTCTGCTGAAGGTAACTCATTTCCACTTCATTAACTTCCACTTAGACATAGGCTTTTATAAAACAGGATCACTTTCCGATTAGTCTCACCTGGCAAATCTGAGGACTCCAAATGCACAGAAGAAAAGTAGTAGGAGGAGAGGAGAAATCTGCAGTTAATCAAAATTAATGGCTACTTTTTTGCTCTTCTTTTCCTCAGTTGTACTTTATTCACTACATCTTTGGCTTTGTTTTCCCTTAGGAGTGTTCTTTTCTCTCTGCCATCAAGAATGCAGTAGCAGGGTCACATCTTCTATCAAAGAGGTCCCAGAATCACCTGTCACTAATTTTGTGATTATCAGAAGGCCTGTCCTCGGGGAAAAATCTTCCCCTCCTTGCTCCCTTTGGGAATAGATTTGTTCAGGTCTTGCAGGAGAGGTCCTTGCTTAAAGACACAATCCTCTAAAAAGGCAATGCCTAAGACACATACACACTTAATATGTATTCCAACAAGAAAAGTAAAGAGAGACTTGCATTTTAATTGTCTGAGAATAAATCATAGAATCATAGAAGACACAGACAGGTTGAGATTCTTGTTAGCTGATAGGCTGCTCGCTAGCTTCTTGTATTAAAATATATTTTGCTAGAAACGTACTGAAATTCTGAGTTTAAAAGAAAAACCTGACCCCACTCACTGCGGTTCAACACACAGAGAGGCGTGTTTTTGATATACTTGGACTTTAAACCAGTATTGGTGGTGAAAATTTGCTTGTCGATTTAAAACTTAGATCATTACACTCAACACTAATTTTATTAATTACTGCCCTATATTGCGAGCAGTGAGTACTAACTTCCCCCCCTCCCCAGCATGTTAGCATGTCCTTGGGCCATTCAGTCCCATGAAACCTTGGCAAAGGTAATCTCAGATGAAGAAAAATGGAAACTGAGGGTATTTCAGATGCAATAAATATTTGTGAGAATTAAGACTAATAAATAATCCCTGAGGTGTGGAAATACTCATTCTCTACCCAGTGAAGAGTTGGGGTGAAAACTTGGTTGTGATGAAGTCAGTGAGAATTTCACCATCAGAAGAATAATTTTCACCCAGTCTCCAATGTTGCTGCTCAGAGGATGAGGCACAAGAACTTTTTGACTTTCCTATCCCTCGTCAGCTGCCACAGTGAAAATATTTTTACTGAACCCTCCTCCTGGAAACCAGTTTTGCTACAAAAGTAGTTGAAAAATGCTGAAACAGAAGCTTCAGCAATGCCATTTCTCTATTCTTTTTTTTTTTTATGAATGCATGATTCTTATTCTTTATGCCATGCAGGTGCTCCACGTGCTCTCCAAAGTTCTCAGATCAATTTTGCAAATTTCTGGATGCACAGATATACACCGACAAAATTTCTCACGTGCCTGAAAGAAGGCAGGAGGTTTATTTAACCTGACAAAGGTGGGTTAAAAGTCCACTTCAGCTCTGACAATATGGTGAACTCTCGTTACCCTGAATAAGTCTGCCAATAGAAATACATCTTTAATATGCCAAATTTGGCTACAAGAAGGAAAATTCTGGAAAGGCTTTTTGTAGATATACAAATGACCCTTTGTTTCACATGAGCCATCAAAAGCCAACAGAAATTCATGCTCCTAAGTCACTGTGATAGTTTAGAAAAATCCAACCCTTAATGAGCTCCACAGTTTAAACTGGGTGATGGTTCAAAGGATCTGCCATCATCTGAGAAATTACAAATTTCTTCCCCAGACAGCCTGCAGAAATAAAGGATGGGGCAAATCAGTGCCTGTCCTAATGGAGGCTGACCTGGCCGCTCCCACAACAGCCAGGGAATAGGAAAGATCCTGAGTGGATCCAGTCTGGAGGAAATGTTTCACCACATTTTTGAGTTGAAAAAAAATATTGGAATAAAACTAGGGACCCTCTTTCCTAACAGAGTGAGATGTTCTTACAGCAACATATAGCTGAATACTTTTTCCAAGTAAAATTCCATCTCTTCTTCAAATCACTGGCTCACAGATACTCAGGTTTTGCTTATTAAAAAAAAAAAGGAGTTGTAGGGAATTATGCTCTTCACATGTGTCTGAAGTATTTGGGGTCATTAAGTTAAATGGTTTGCTTCTGCCAGATACCAGAATTCAAAGGAAGAAGAGGTAAGTAATTTCAATTTACCTTAGGGGAAAAAAAAAAAAAAGGAAAATAGTAGCGGAAAAAGTATTTGGTCCTTAGAAATAGTATAACTTTAAATGGGTCATCTTATAATTAGAACAAAAATTTGTCTTCTCAAAGAAACAATCAACCCACAGCCCTCTTCAAGTCCTATCTCTAACAACACTGAGACCAGCACATATATGGAATTATGAGTGAGCTATAGCAGCATATACTATACTGATGATATACAGGTATATATTCTCTGTGCATCCATCCCTACAAAGACATATTAAAATGTAATTACAGGCTTCTTTGAGTATTAAATTAGAGATAATGACTTTGTTTAAATATTAATGCAATGCTCTGAGATAAATTACATCTCGATGTTCTGATCACATTTTTTTAAGATTTTCAGTGAAGCATTCATATTTTTTTTTAATTTTGAATGTTATTGTGTGAGAATTATTGCTGTTCTTGAAAATTAAAACATTGCAACTACCAGGTTAATAGTACAACAAAATATTTCCTTTGACATTCTCCCTCTTCCCCCCAACACTGAGCTCTAAGAAAAATTGGTTCTTTGATTTAATTTCAAATAGACCAGATTTCCTAAACCCATTGTTACATGGAATTGCTGATCTGTGTTTGGATTCAGCATGTCTGTATCTATATAAAAGCAAATACAAAGACAAACCGATAAGTACACCCTCAGTATAGAAAAATATTGGATTATGATACTGCTACACTTGACCCTTTCTGCTATTTTACTCTGTTGTAGTAGTGCTCTTGTGAATTTTATTGCATGTCTGTCAGGCCTTCCAAACCAAGGAATAAATTCTCCATAACTGTCTCAAACTGTCTGACATTTTAAAGTGCTAACATATTTGAAATAGTTTCCTATATCCTGTGCCCCTCCGCGTTTTATTTTATGTCTATGTCTGCTGCTAATTAGGACCATCTTTTTTCTTCTTTATTTCATTTCCATTTGGCGATTTTACATTTAAACTTCACATATCATTTTTCTCCAAGACCTGTGTGCTGTACAATTATTGGTTTTATAGCTACTCAGGTTAATTTGGTTACATATGTTGGTTTTTTTTTGCTT